>JAUCMT010000154.1:14936596-14952640 GCA_032357475.1 Enteromius thamalakanensis | reverse complement strand
CATGTGATTGGTTGATTAGATAATTGCATTAATGAGAAATTGAACAGGTGTTCCTAATAATCCTTTAGGTGAGTGTACATTTTTTTACAGAAATGTGACAGAAAAAAAATTGTCTTTATGACAACTAATAAATAATTAAAAATAATTAAAATGTCTATACATTTAGATTGCAAATTTGATCCATTGTGATATTTTGTTCCAAAAATAGTCATGAACATTGAAATGAAAAAAATACCATTTTACTCTTATATTGTATTATCCTATTGTCACATTATTAATTTATTTCAATTTATTTATTTCATATCAATATCAAATCTAACACCAAATTATTTATTAATGGTTTAGAAAGTCATTAGAGATGGTAAGATTCATGGATTCAGATTTAAAATTTTTAAAAAGTGTGCATCAGTTTCAAGTTTTATATTGTGATGCGTCATTTCTAGAACATTTGTGGTAAAAATAAATAAATAAATGATTTATTTGCATATAATTATTTGTAGATTAGAAAATGATTATTGATTTGTAACCAATATTTTATGTGTAAACTGATTTCTCCTTTCTAAACTGTTCCTCAAGCAACACTATGGAAATGTAGTCATATATAATATAAATTAAAATTAGAATCTGTCTGAACCAAAGACATAAATCTCTCTTGCATAGCATCATATTTTGTTTTACATTGCAGCATATTGTCTTGAATCGGATTGTGATGAATCAAATCAAAATCGGATTGCACTGCATCGTAATAGGAGTGAATCTTTTCACAGCTGCATTACAGTATGTGTACTTTAAATCTACCACAGCGTTGGCTATACATTGAGATGTGAATCACAACAGACACAGTTAAGGAGATGCACATCCCTTCAAGCCATCCACATCAGAATAATGTATGGTCAGCTGTAAATACGGTGAAATGAATCCAAAAAGTGATCAGGATTCCTGCATAATAGGGAAAGCCCGTTTCACCCTTTTAGAGTTACAATAACAGTGGCATAAGAGACAAGTGCTCTTACTTTGTTGCACATTTTTTTAGTATTTTTACCGTATTACAGTTGTTGTTTTTTTAAGATATATTTTTGGTATATTTGCTTCTAATTTTGATGAAAAGGACAGATCAAAGCTGACGGGAAACAAAGCGGGAGAAAGAGAAGGATTCGATTTATATATATAATTACACAAATTTTGGATTTTCTTATTTTAATCTACTACATTATTCCACATGTTTTGGTAATAAAACAAAAAGTTTACTTATATGCAGATCAAAGTTTATTAAATGAATGCACAATTTTTCTTATTAGTGCTAATTAATGACTAGTCTGACAACTTCTGGGCAGAAAAAATAAATCTGTGTACATTTTGCTTTAAATGCTTTAGCACATTAAAAAACAAGTACTTGTACTGTTGCTAGTAAAATAAGTAAAGTAAAATTTGAAATGAGTACTTTTACTGGAGTAATGTTTTATTAGGATACCTGTACTTTTACTCAAGTACTTGATTTGTGTTTATCCACCACTGGATACCAATGATCTTCAACTGACCTGAAATACCAATCTTGTAAGAAAAAATGTAAATGAGAAAGTTGTATGAGGTTGAGACATGCAGTACCTTGTCCAGTGATGATGGTGGGATTACACTGATAGTACCGATTAGAGAAATGAATTAACACCCGCTCTCTCTCCTGAGTCTCGCCCATTAGTGAGAATGCTTTCAGAAAACATCTGTAACACAAAAACAGCAATTTAACATGACCATGAACTTCATCTTGTTTAAAGGCTTGTGTGCAAAGACTCATCAGGGGGTCCAGTTACAGGTTACAGATACAAGATAGAAGACAAAAAGAGCCAACAAAGTTCTTCAATCGCAGCAAAAACAATAATGATGTGTGTGGGCACACCACAGGATGAATTTAATACCACATAAACCACATGAATGAAAAAGTCTGGGAACATTGGTCAATTCTATTCTAACCTTGGCAAGAATGACTACTGAACTGTGATCAGACATGGCTAACAATAATAAAATCTTCAGAAAAGTCTTCAAAAAAATTCAAACAACAACAAAAAAACAATAATATTCAGCATTCTTAATTTTTGCATTCTGTATTCATTCATAAAAATTCGATCTTATATGTAACAATATATCACAGTATTTAGTTATTATGAGGTTATTTTATATACAACTAAAATGTGTCTCATCTGGTTGTATGTTTGCGGTCTTTAATTCTGTTTAAAAAAAAATATTTTTTGCTTGCAATCATATCATAAATACATTTTCACTTACATTTTGTTATCTTTTGGCTTACAAATAATCTGATACACTTAAGTTTTATTGGTAAATTATTTACTTGGCACAAAAAAGGTAGAATTTTAATAAAAACTATATCTACATATACATCTTTTTGGATATAGATTATTTTAAATAAATGTATTAATGAAATTATTTAGAAATAGAACTTAATTTCATCAGGTATCATTTAAAGATTGATTTAAAAACATACAACCTGATGAGCCATATTTCACACACTTTCACAATGAGATGTTATGACTGCAATGATTTGATTCAACTGAATGAAAAACCCTTGACATGGGATGTACCTGAGTGATTGGTCCACTGTCATGTCTGTAAACTCAAAGAATTTGAGGTACTCTTCAGCAACCATCTTACTGAAGTCATTACTGTAAACACAAACAGAAAATACACATTACATTTTAACAGATTCTGATATCGGAATCACATTTCATAAGAGTCTGCGTTTACTATAAAATCACTCAACACATCATTTTGTTTTACTTACAGTAATGTGAAAAACATCAGTGTAAGATAGAAATCAGACATACTGAAGTTTGAAACATTTTAGTAGATTATGATGAACAACCCTGAAAAGATATTAATCTACCGTGACATGACGCTAAAATGAAGAGGGATGCTGAAGAGGATTCACAGCAGTATAAACCACATTGCATAAGAAACATGCATTTACAGTCAGACATGTTAATGAGTTTGCAGGAGTGCTGCTATATGACTGAAACTTGACATTCAGAGTTCCCGCACTTTTTGATCAATGAAATTAAAAATATCCCTGAAATTAATGCATTCACTTATAATGCTTAGTGTATAAATGACTGTAATGGACTTCCTGTTGGTGCGTAGTTTGTTTTTGTGCTGTGCTCTTAACCTACTTTGTAATGACTCACCAGGCATTTCTATTTAAACACTGTAACTTTTAATGTACTTTCAAGTACAATTTGTTTGTTATTATACGGCATGCAATTTTTCTACATTTGGTATTATTGCAGTGTGTATCGATTTCTATTCTCCCAGATGATTTGTACTTTATGGTTTTTTTCTTCATTTAAGTAATAAATATGACTTCCAGCCATCTTCCAGAAGGGTCTAGTGCAATTAGAGCTTAGTGCTGCCTTTGACACTATAAACCATAACATTCTGCTGGATAGGTTTGAGAATTATGTTGGCATTAGTGGGTAGGAATTAGTATGGTGTAGGTTCTACCTAACTAGGGGAAGAATAACGATAAATCGTTTGATCTTATGCGTTGCAATTCTCTCTGTAATCGATTCTAAGTTTTAACAGCAGATGGTACTGTATGCTTTTAAAACAGCTTGCTTCCAGTTCTTTACACACACACTTGCACTTAAAATAATCATTCATAAAGTTCAAAAAGGTTAAAATGAATTACAAAACTGTTCACAGTGGGTTGTGTTTACATTAATCTTGCATTATAAAAGCATAAAAGCTGAGGTGCAAGTGAACTTAACCACTCAGTTGTACGCACAAGCGATCTTCTTCGTGAGCATTTAATTGTGAAGTTAAAAACTAGCCTGGACTGCCATCTGCTGTTGAAAACTAAGTTTAGAATTGATTCAAGAGAGAATTTCTTTACAGTAAGAAAATCAGAGAATCAATTTATCGTTACATCCCAATACCTAACCAATCCCATTTTCCTACCAACAAGTTTGTTTTTGTTGTTGTGAAGATGTCCAAACAAACAGACATATGTAGTCCCACAGGGCTCAGTATTAGGTCATCTACAGTTACAGTAGTTACTGCCGTTACTGACAATAATTGTCTCCAGACAGCACATTAAGACATGACTAGTTTCATTACAGATTTGCGCAAAACAGTATTTTATTGACATAAAACAATGCAGTGTTTCCATTAGCTGATATTACGCGACTAAAACATATTTTTGCCTCTCACAATAAGTCAAGGCAACCGAAATTTGGTAGGTTTACGTAAATTGCAGCCACCACTAAGTGCAGTGTAAATAAGAGGCTATCCATGCATTAATGACAAGAAAAGCCCTTTATACTTGAAAACTGCTGTTTCTTGGGAGGTTATATTACACTAAAGAATAATCAAGCAACATTTATGTACACCAGGTTACCTGTAAATGTGAAAAAAATATTTCCACTGCCATGTTGCAATATATTTTTCGAATTGCCCAAAAATTACCTCATGGTATATAGATGCGAGTTAGAGCAAAAAAACTTCCTTGATCGCCTTAAATATTTTTCAAATTATGTGGATTCAATATAGATTTTCAAATGGCATGAATTTATCTTTTCCAGTATTTATTTGAGCAAACATTTAACACAAGATCGGCTTGATGTGAATCTTGTCATTAGTCTTCTCCACTAGATGCCACCCTCTTATTTACATATTGTGCAATATTACAATGGAAAGCCTGTCATTCAATGCTTATCATGGCGGAGATACTGTTTGGGTGAAATACTACAGTAATACTACAAATCTACAAAAGTACTACAAAAAGGTGCCATGATTTCCATAATGAATGAATGGTGGATGGCCAGACAAGACGTTTCGTTTACTACAAACAAACTAAAGCGAGAACAACACTCGCAGTGTTTTCACCCTATGCCGTCTCACTATATGACGATGTGAACACAAAAATATCATGTCTAGCTCTGAGAGTCACTTTCATGGTAGCATTTTACCATTTAATTTCATTTGCATTGCTGAAACATGTTACAAAGACTGTGAACTATATAATAATTAATGGTGGAGTTAGAAACTGTTAAAACTTTTTTTCACCATTTCGTTCTGCTTCAAGTCTAACACACACATTATAATCAGAGCGCATAATCATCAGTGGTTCGTCTGTTCAATCATTGGTTACTGTCATTACAGTTAGATACAACAGTCTACAGTATCTAGCTTCATCCTATTAAAGGGTTGCTATAATTTATGAAACAGCTGAGCTTGGTCTCCTTATATAAATCAAGCTGCTTGAGGAAGACGGTTGAGAAAATGCTGTTAGTGGATGTGGTTTCAGCGCTATGAGCGAATAGGCCCTCAGTGTTTGAGAGCAGAAAGGATTGCTTATTTTTTTAAGATTTTGATTTTATATACTTAGCATTCAAATTTGGCTGGGTGGTTAGTTATACATTTTTCTGTGGTGTGACAAACTCAGAACACACATTTAATATTGACTTTACAAAGACTCAAATATAAATGTAGTAGAAGTATTACTAATAAATATTAATAAAACTTGGTTTTAGAAATAATCACAATAGTTTCCTATTAGTTAGTTTATAGTTTATAGTTATAGTTTTTATTAATAATTTTAATAGAACACTTCTGTTGTGCAGCACTCAAATATTAAAAGGGTTTAATTTTCAATTGATTACCTGAAAAATAAAAATAAAACATTTTATAGCACACTATCCTAAACTACTGTACTAACTGTTATTGTTTTTTAAAAAAAGGACCTGATACAAAAAAAGTATAGTTTTAAAACACAGGTCTCTGGTTCTTAATTTCTTTATATTTATTCACCATTTGTAAACTTTTATTGTGATTATTTGACAGCAGTAATTTATACTAAAACTATATTAACTGAATGCAATCGAGAGCTTACATATAGGAATCAAACTGAACCAGGACATTTGAATCGATAACCAGCCCTATATTTAAATTTGCACAACTTAGGTAATGGAAGCGTGGCTAGTGATGATCTTCAGACAGCAGGAGAGCAGGGCTGTGGAGGCGGTGCTACAGAGAACACTGGAGTAATGATGCTCTCCTCTAGAGGACTGTGTCTGGCACTGAGAGTGCTTATGAATATGGATAAGTGCTTGTATGTTCAAATCTTCATTTCCAGTGTGTGTGTTTGAATATGAGGAATGAACTTGAAGGCTGGGGGGTGGTTCTTTAAGGGGCTGAGGGTGTTTAACTGCTCCAGCGCTGTCACTGACCTAAGGTCATACACAAACCTGACAGAGGCAAAAAAAAATATCTGAGAAATAACTCTGTGCACAGTTCACCTCGATAATCTAGAAGATTGAGTTGTTGTTTTAGACGCTTGTATACAGACAATGCAATGTAAGAATGGCATAAGCAATGTAGTAACAAGATCTTTTGGTATAAGAAACATAATTATGCTAATCTAATAATACTTTAGGAAGTGCATTTAGGAGCATTTTGAAATTTAGGAATGTGCAAGATTTATTTTCGTGGTGTAAACAAACTTGTGTCATCTTAAGGTCAAGTGAAAATACAAGCCAATGGGACCCACATTCTTTAAAATATATTCTTTTGTGTTCAGCAGAAGAAAGAAATTCATACAGGTTTGGAACCATTTGAGGGTTGGGATGACAATTTTCTTTTTTTTGGTTGAACTTCAATTTTCCATTTTTGGTATTTGTTATTAAATGAATGTAAAAAAAATAAATCAAATGAATGTTAAAAAAAACAACAACACTGAACATCATTTTTGTGTAAACACTGGCATAAATATGCGGACTGTGCAGACACAGTCCTTTATTGGCATTAGCGAATCTTGTACCTTGTTGTGAATGCAAAGAAAACATCTTCAACTGAATAACGAAAAATAAGTGATGTTTGCTTGATGTGATGTTCGACACTGCCAGACATATTAAAGGGCAGGTAATATGAGTTTTCAAAAGATATCTTATTTGCCAATTGTAATGTAGCGGTCCTTCATTGTAAACAGTCCGTCCGCAAAGTTGTTGATCAAAAAAAGTGCATGATAAAGAAAGATATGCCCCCAGTTTCACAGACACGGCTTAAGCTAGTACCAGACTAAATTGCATGTTTGCGCAATCTCAGATGAAAATATCTTGCTCTGACATATCTTAAAACAGGTCAGTGTCATTGTTCTGTGTTAAGATGCACACCTGTAATATCTTCTTATAAGGCAATTTTGTAAAAGTTGCTTAAATATCTTAATTTAAGTAATGACTAGTCCTGGCTTAAGCTAAACCCCGTTTGTGAAATCGGGCCATACAGTATAAATCTACATGTTAAAACACATGCAAAGCATGTATTTTTGTCCAAATATATGTTCTTGTTTAACTGTTCAACTGTCCCAGATTTTAATGCTAGGACTACCGCTGAGCTTCTGTGTTGTAGTTACAGTACTACAACAGTACATGTTTCTGTTCATATAATTAGCCTATTTGTGACACTTTGAGGTCTAAGGGTTAAGCATCGACATTAACTGAAACACTGGACATGACTTTATTTTGAAAAGTTTAGTAAAGCTATACTGTTACAATAATCTCTTGTATTATATTTAAGTCTTTTTCTTTTTTAGGTAGATACTGTTATTTTTTAGAAATCGAAGAACCTATATTTTCATCTGTGATGAACAGCATGTCACAAAAACTGTCAGTAGAGCTTAACTTGCATTAATTTAAAATAATAATTTAAAGACCCCATGAAATCACCTTACAAAAATCTCCTGACCTCTGGCCTGTTACACAAAGCTAGTTGGACAAAGCCTCAGTTTCAGAGTAGGTTTAGAGTAAAAAATAACACATTCCAAAGCGCTTTAAAGAAAGGTAAGTTTACCTAATATTTGCTAAATAATTGATTATGTGTAATGGTAATCCAATAAAGATATATATATATATATATAATTAATATAAAATATCATAATTAGCAGGAAAAGCCAAACAAATTATGTTTCTAAATCAATTTTCTACATTGCTGTGAAGCCAGTCCATCTTCTTTAACCTCAAAAATAAGCGTTTGCTCAAACTAAACTCCAACTTACCTGGCTAACCTTGGTAAACATTTTATAGGCCACTCAAATTTAACAGACATGGACTAAAAGCCACAAAACTCAAAATTTCAATTTATTGGTAATTTAAATTTATTACCATTGGTAAATAAATGGTTCAAATTTGTTCTGGTAATTTTTGTTCAACTATCTTTTTCTTTTTTAGGCCACATACCATATCGGAGCTCTGTTCGCTGTGGGGGCCATTTCCTGCGGTGGGCTACATTGGTATAGTAAATATCGTCCTTGATAGGTGAGAGGTTCCCCTCACTCCCCTCACTGTTATTCTCCACGGTGATCTCTACGGAAACACCAATCAGAGCATTACAGCCACAGCCCCTTTACGCAGCCCATGAGTTGTGGATTATGACATTTTCACAGCTCTCAAGGTGTGTTTTAGGATCGGAAATGCCATTTCTATAACATTAAAGCATCAGAAATGGTATACTGATCTTAAAACAGTATTGAAAGCCATCCAGAGTTGCTTCGGAGTAAAACAGCAATGTTCAACATGATAATGGTTTTCTAAGCGACAATGTATGGCCTGTTAGAAGTACCAACTGTACACTAGAATAAAGCAGTTAAATAATTATTAGTGATTTTGAAACAGAATGAATGGCAAAGGTCAACCAAAAATGATTCTCAGGGCTTACAGGACACCAGAACTCTCATGACATTTGAGTAAAACAGAGCAACACACAATAAGTCTCTCTACGAAAGACACTAAAGGAAAGGAGGGAGAGTCCAAACATCATGTGACCACACTAACCAATGGAAGGGACTGTCATTGGCCTTCTCTGAGCGGGTGGACAGCCGTGACTCGTCCTACGGCCAGAATGGTCCAGGCGATCTGAGCGTCCCGTTGAGGGAGAGCTCCCTAAAATCTTCAAAAGCAAATATTAATATATGTTAATAAAAGCCTGTGGTGATTTAAAAATAGATATCCTATTAAAAAAACAAATTCCCATCAATGAGAAAATAAATAAAGTGATTTCTTTAGAGAACAAGATTCTAGTCCCAAGTGAAATCAAAACAAGGAGGATGAACCCGCCAAAACATTTAACATAAACAATTGAAACAAACTCTGACAACAACATGAGCAGGGTTTTGGCAGAAATCAGATGCTTAGCTAAAGACCATTTTGGTTTTTGTTCTGCTACTCTTCAGTTCAGACGGGAAGATTTGAATGTAGTTTGTGATATGAGCTTTCTGATTCATATCATTCTACATTACGGTCTGCCTACACTTAATGTAATATGTTGAGTATATAAAACTGTCATTATGTGAACGAAGCATGTTGCATATCTGTACACGGTAGTAGTCAGGACCTTCCACAGACAACCTGGGAGATTTCACTGACATTTTCAGAATAATGGACAGTTTTCCAATTTCTGATTCTAGAATTTTTTATTTGGACCCCTTAAATATTTAGTACTATTAGGTCATTGCAAAACTGAATATTAAGAAGTGGTCAGTTGATGCATGAGCTGGTATTAAAAGAAAACAATGAGGGAAGCAAAACACACCAAAAAAGTATGTACCTGTGCTGCTCATTCCAGATAAGTGAGGTGAGTTATCGGTTCAAGCCCACATAAACAAGCTTTGACCGTTCAAATGTGCAGATTCGTCATTCCTTTGGTGTTTCCGGCTTCCCATAAACAGCTCTACATCAGTGTTCCCCAGCCCTGTTCCCGTAGGCACCCCAACACTACAAATTTTTGAACTCTGTCCAATCAAACACATCTAAATCAACTCATCACTTCAGTAGTAGAGATTTACAAAGAGACCTAGCAGACACCTCCAAGTCCTAAAGTGAATGGGTCAGATATTGGAGATATCCAAAATGTGTACTGTGGATTGCTTCCAGGAACAGAGTTTAGAAACACTTGCTCAACCGTGCTCTTGGAGACCCACTATCCTGCAAAGTTATTTTCCACACCTGCCTGTAAATTTTCAAACCCAGATTAACTGGTTCAGATGATTATGGTTAAAGCAAAACTTTGAGAAATAGTGGGACTCCAGGAGCAGGGTTGAATACCTGCCAGAAGCTTCTACTGTTGGTTTGATTCTAAAGTACAGGTTGAAGGACTGTGGAAACATTGTCATTTGATTTGTGACTCTTCTTACAACAGAAACAAGAAACACTCAGAAATGGCCTTTAGGTAATTAAAACAAATCTACACATTCAAAAAATTTCACTCAACACTCTAAGAATCAAACAAAGTCACATGAGATCTAAACCAAATCAAGAAAGTCAAGAAAGATCGCACAAGCTAAAATCCCCCCAAAATAAGAATAATATCAAAAGATGAAATTAAACAATAACATAGCAACGTCTAGCAAAATAGACCAAACAAAAAAGCAAAACAAGAAGAACAAAACCAAATAAACCGATGACAGACTGGGTGGAACACCATGAACAGAAGAATGATTTAATTGCTTGTCGATGAGAACACAAAGCAGTTGGTAGATGAGGAGAGGGCGGAAGGGTGAGAGGAGGGGTAGGAGACACACACCAGGGGTTCATCCATTGCCCTGTTGAGTCTGGCCACAGAGTAGGCCCTAATGTCCCTGTGATAGGTCCTGCCAACCTCGCTCAGCCTGCCCTCGCTCCGGAACCTGCGTTGGGGATGGTGATGGTGCGGATGATAGTGGTAATGGTGGTACGACTCCCGCATGCTCCTGGTCTCCGGAATGGCATCCAGGAAGTCCTCCTCCATGCTGCACTGCCGGGTCAGTGTCCTTTTCCTGCCGGCAGCCAGAGCACGTCTCTCCACAGGTCCCTCGCTGTGGATAACCCGCATGTTGGGGCCAGAACCCACCCGTAGGGGGCTGCCCCCCGTGTACGAGTGGTAGCTTCCACGGTAGCCGAGCGAGCCCTCCTCCTCGCTCCCGCAATCAAGTCCGCTGTCAGGGCTCTTGGTGGTCTGCCTGCTAGTGCTGCTGCTCCAGCATGATGGCCGCTCCTCTATGGAGCTGTAGCGTGGAGAGGAGCGTTGCCTCTGCAGCCTGCGGATGCTCTTGCTCGGGGAGAGATGGTTCGGGTGCCGTGAGTCCTGGTGGTAGGGACGTGGGCTCCTGCAAGGTGTGCCTGGACGGGCCTCCTCGAAACGCAGTCGCTGGCCCATGACCTCCACCCCAGTGTCTGGTTCCTCCTCAGCAACTTCCGGGATGCTGTGAAGCCGCTTGTGGGAGCGCAAGGAGCGCTGTCGTACCACCTCCCGCTGCAGGTCCCAAGTGTCCCGGTCCACCGCTAGGTCTTGTTTCCTGTAATATGCCTTTTAGAAGCCGGAGAGTGATGGACGAAGGAGGAGCCAAAGTTTCAGTTAGATTTGGACGTTTTTCAATTAGTTAAAAATTGGGATTGTTTTTGGTGGGTTTTGTTTGATGGTGTTAGAACAGGCAGAGAAGATAAAACAGTGTGCAAATAGAGAACAAAATGGGAAAAGAAAGACAAAATAAAGACAGAATTAGTTATCGGAGGTCATGGTCAAATGTAGGGCATGCAGTCTCATTCCATGACGGACATGACATGCGACGAGAGGGAATCTGTAGAAGGAAAACGTCAGGAAATGCAAACCGTACAGAAAATGAGAACTGGAGAGTATCACATATGCAGGGCTCTTTGAGACAATCCACTAACAAAGCACAGTCCAACGACATCAACAACAAAAAACAAAAAAAAATACAGATGAAAATTCAGAACACAGAACATTAAGAAATTATTGACAGGCAATCAAGGATCAAGACCAAAGAATCTAATAATTATACAAATAAAAAAGTAATTAAACAAAACAAACATAAAAAACGAAACAAAATGGAGATTCCTCTGCCAAGCAACAAGTGAATTGTGTTCAAATGTAGACCAGTAACCTGGAATGGAAATTTTAAAAAATATGAATAAAAATGCAAATCTAATTATTTCAAGTTATGTATGAAAGTTGCATTTGTTGGTTTTAAATTTCTACATTGTGATACACGTAGCATATATTTTATAGCTATCCCTATAACAGTATATTTAAGAGTTTTTTTAGTTTCAGCAGTTGGAGGCAAATCATACAAACAAACAAAAAAAAACAGTAGAATATACTGTAGCCTATATAAGGTATTTGTTTTCATACCACAATCCCAATGGCTGCTCAGGTCTCCAAAAAGATAACTCAAAACAAAAATGACAAAAACTGAAATATAATATAGAATTTATTGCTTCATATATTCAGTACATCATATATTTTTTTAACCCTTTCTGCATAATACTTGTTCATAAATATATTTTGAAAGAAAGAAATCTTAACAGTAATAAACATTGTTCATTAACAGACAGATATCCACAAAATTGTAAAATTACACTGAGAAAAGTAAAACTTAACAGAAGTGTAACCATGAGACAAACATAATCAAAAGTGAATAACTTCATTTAAGCAGACTTTACTTAAATGAGATTCCCAAAATGCCCTTGGAATGATATGTGCATTTTCACCAGATCAATTAGAAGCTAATTTGACACTTTAAACAGATTCAATGTATGTAAAACTTATATATACAACAGACTAAAAACCCTGTCTTTATTTAATAATAATCACAAACACATAAAACCATGGCGTTATATTCCACGAGGTAAACACTTCAGGTATAGCAAACAAATACACACTGTATATTATCTGCACATATGTGATTGTCATATGCAATAAATCTAAGAATCTACTAAATAATCCTGTCAATTCCAAGTAACAAGAGCCACTTCTGCTATATAGAGTAATCCAGATTGATTTCTACCGGATGCAGATGCATAGTGATGCAATACTTAAAACCGAACAACAAATTTTGCAACATCTGGAGAGCGTAAAGCATATTCAAACCGTTTTCTCATGCATTGAGTGTGCAGCCTCAGGTTAAGCCATTCAGATGTATTGAGCTTTGTATGACTGGACAGGCTTATACAAAGCTGGCTAAATGACTGGATGACGTTGAAGTTCGGTAGTGCAAAGCAACCCGCGTTTAGGACCCAGGAGAGACTGAGGATGGGGTGACCTATTAAGATCCTGCCGCTTAAGCTTTGTGTACAACATCAGAGGTCTAACACCCCGTTTTAAATTCACCACCACAAAAACACAAATAAAACCCCAGCGCTAGTCACATTCAGGACAAATCCACTGAGTTACTTTATAACAAAAAATACTCTTACCTCTAAAGACTGCCTTAACTGTGTTGTAGTTGGCCTTTCAAGCCTATTCTTTAAGGTTGAAGTGCCAAACATCTAGTACCACCCCTTGGGAGGAGCCCTAGAAAGCACGGCATACTCCATCCCCCTTCGTCTGTCCCAGCCTCTAGCCTGCGGCCCTGTGGCCCACGCCCAAGACAGGCGGCGGCCGGAAGGGAGTCTGTTCCATACCTTTAGTGTGTTGTGTGAGTTGATGCTGCGGCGGCGCCCTTCTTCCAGCTGCATCTCCGAGTACAGATCCTCCTCATCCTCTTCCATGATGTCAGACAGATCGGAGCCCCGACTGCTCTCAGTGTAGTACTCCTCACTGTGGCTATAGTGATGATGCTGAAGGTACAGATGAAGAAATCTTCATGATTTAAACTTACACTTTGTTTTCCAGTGTTTCTGGTTCCTAATTGTGCTTTTCAGTACTTCACTCAAGACAAAATCTGCCTTTGTTTTGTAATTTGTATAGTTTGGATGTGTTTATTGTTTTCTTTGGATTTTGAATTTATATATATTAATTTGCATATTCATCCTTTTTTATCCCATAAATAAAACAAAAATATGTATTATTATTAAAAAATCTAAGAAACAATGGATGATAAAAGTAAAATAAAAAAATAATACAAAATTACAAATAATCATAAAGGTGGCCAAAACAATAAATTAGGCCAATATTTGGAGGCTCATTGGGCCCACATGCAAAATATCTCGGGGTTACTTAGGTAACCCTAGTACCTTGAGGGAACGAGACACTGCGTCGAAACGCTATGGGAACGCCTTCAGCGTCATCACGCTCTGAATCTGCTGTGTAGATCGTCGAGACATCACCAGCAAGTGACGTCAAAGACCAGGAAGCCTAAATGGCACGTGGAAACACTCAACGCAATGAATGAAGCAAGATCTGGTAGGGATGCCATGGGTGTGGTCAGGAGACACAGTGTTTCGTTCCCTAGTCCCTACTAGGGTAGAAGTTCCTTTTTAGGAAATCAAACTGCATCGAAACACTATGGGAATGCAATACCGACTATGGGAAGCAGCACAGCTCAGACATGAGAACAACTGAGCCTGAAGTAGTTGGAAGGTCAAGCCCATAGAACCTGACAAAAGTCAGAGGGGAAGACAAAACTTTGCTTTGCAGATGTCCAGAACCAAAAAACCTGCTGAGAAGGCCTTTGAGACCACCACACCTCTAGTCAAATGAGCTCTGACTCCCATCGGCGAGGGGAGATCAGCAGACACATAAGACGTGGAGATCCACCTGCTCAGGATCTGCCTGGACGCAGGCAGACCTCTACGAAGAGGGCAGAAGCAGGCCAACAGCCGGTCTGACCTTCTCCAATGAGCAGAACTGCGAATGTTAGTGTCCAGTGCTCGCACTGACAGTGCAGTCTTTCCTGGTTTGTCTCCTGAAAGGAAGGAGGGCAGAAAGCCTGAATTACGATCGGCTGCGGCGGTACTATGGGGACCTTAGGGACATAACCCGCTAGCGAGAAAAGTAAGACTTTTGCCAGTCTGGGCGCAAAGTCCAAACAAGAAGGGGCCACTGACAAGGCCTGCAAGTCCGCTACTCTTTTGAGTGAAGCTAGTGCCAACAAGACTGCAGTCTTGATGGTGAGGAGATGGTCAGAGACGTGCTCCAAGTGCTTGAACGGAACTCGACAGAGAGAATAGAGTACCACCACCAAGTCCCATGTGGGAACTCTGGACCAAACTACAGGCCTAAGCCTAAGTGCCCCATGGAGGAAACGAACAACCAACGGGTCTCTACCTACTGAATGTCCATCCACAGGGGAGTGGAAAGCTGAAATTGGGAACCAGTCTATCGAGAACCAGTCTGCTCTTTCCGAGGGCTTGCTCCGGGAAATCCTGATCTTTTTCGCCCTCTGGAACTTCTTAGCCATCAGCACTTCCTTCAGGTCCTGCCGAGGTGCTGAAGTTCCAGAACCAGAGCGCCACATTCCCTTCTCCTTAGTGGCACAGAGAGACAAATCTGCCATCCTCCCTAATTCCAGGATGTCCTCAGCATCCACCTGATTGCACTTCCTGAGCTCCCTCAGCAGGTCAGACTAGTTTACCTGTAACACCGCTAGGGTGTGCAGACAAGCACCAGCCTTACTCACCAGTGACATGCAGCGGCTTGGAGGGTAAGGACGGTGCCTTCAGAGAGGATGCCTGGGGGCATCCTTTTATAGCCCTTCTCCGCCAGAACCGCAACATTACCATAGTAATTGGAGGCGGAAATATACAGTCTGGCAGAGAAGGGGTTTCTCCAAGACTGACACATCTGAGGTGTGAAGGTGTGAAGGTCCGGGAAACCAGCGTGAAGCCACTCATCCAGTCTACTAGTAGGAGGATCAGCCTGACTGGCCAATCCAAACCGATTATATAGATTATATAGATTTGCTGGGCTGGGAAGGAGATAGGGGATCACCCGTCTCCATTCCCTCCATGAGATCTATCTGTGAGCCCCATGAATGAAGGCACTGATCCGCCTCGGACGCAGAGGGACCTGCACCATGGGGCACACTAACGAAGGCTCCCAACGCAAAGAGAACACTCCTTGAGCGCAGGGTAGCCAGGGAGAGCTGCATGCAATATGGGCAGTCCCCTCCCTCGAGAGCAGCTACCGTAGCGGCTCACCCAAGCAAGAAACACAGAGGAAATGTGAGTTGTGCGGCGTGAGAAAGGGACTGCAAGGACTCGCACACTTACCTAAGCTCATCGTTTCTTTTTTCCTTTTGATATCTTTTACTTTTAAAAAGACAAAGAT
>JAUCMT010000154.1:14908574-14922213 GCA_032357475.1 Enteromius thamalakanensis | reverse complement strand
AGAGAAATGGTAATATTGTGTATCTGGAATGAATTTTAGATCTTTAAGTCCATCTCATGAAAAATCGGAGCAAAAAACACTTTTGTTGAGTGTATTTATAATAATTAAGCAACAAAAGAATTTTGAATGTTGATAAAACATGTAATGTTTTATGAGCAGCAAATCTGCATATTCTAATAATTTTGTTCATATATATATATGTTCTTATTTGCTGCTCATAAAACATTTCTTATTATCAACGTTCAAAATACTTTTGCTGCTTAATTATTTACATTTATTATTATGATTATTATTATTACATATATTTTTTAAATAAAGGTTTAGGATAAAATAAAATAAAATGAAAAAAACAACAACAGCAAAAACAGATGCATGAAATAAATAAAAAGTGATGTTTTCATAAAAAAGTTAAATCAGTTTTTACTAAATATATATATTTTTTAATTTCTATTGATCAAAAAATAATACAAAAATATCATAATATCCACAAAAAATATTAAGCTGTGTTTGCATTAAGAACCATTTTTTGATTGAATACCAATAATAACTGACAATAACTGAACACCCCACCCAAAAACATTATGAGCAAAACATTATATATTTACAGATGAGTTATCTAGCACTAAAGTACATGAATGAAGAATGACATTTATGCTTTTGGTTCAGAGACTGCAGTGTTTGGTAACAAGAACATGAGTGATATGTTGTGCTGTTTATGTGATTAATATATGTCTGTTTAATGGCAGCTACGGTCCATCAGTGCCGTGACAAACCAGCACTTGTAAACATCCTGCTGCTCAAGCATGAGTCCAATCATGTTTTTTTTATAAAAAAAAAAAATCAGCTATTACAAGAATGTAATATCTGCCAGTTTCAGAGAGCAGCACTTCTTCATATCCACTCTTCAGATACGACAGACCCTCAAAGAAAAGTCTTACACAATCACGCCACAAACTGACTTGCAATGTCTTGTTCAACAATGTTTCTTGACGCTGTCATAAACCGCTCCTTCAGGAAATTGCTTTTCCATGACTACACACAAAAGACCCTCACCTCAAGATCAACATCTCAAGCGATATCAACTTCACTATCCAGGAAATTACATTTTTACCCCTCGAGGACCAACACACAGAGACATAGACTACACGGAGTAGACAAATGGTGAATCAGAAACCCCCCAAAAATATAATAATACCAAGAGATAAAATGAAGTAGATGTGTGCCCTTTGACTCTATTATAATAGCATGCTATTATAAACCAAAGCTTAAATACTGTGTATCAGAATACTGCACTGTTCTAGATATCATTACAAAAAACTAAAACAATTCAATGAATGGCAATAAAAGTTAATAATAAAATCTTATTTCTGCTACTTGCAAAGTGTCATTCATATCAACAGACAGGGTCAAGTAAACAGGCAAACAGGAACAGCGGAGACAATACAGAGTCGTGGTCGGGTCACACAAGCACAGATCTGGGCAACAAGCAAACAATCACAGAGTCCAGCAATAAAACAGTCACAGGTCAAAAACAGTAAACAAAACACGGGGAATAAACGCTTGGAATTGACACTGGAGCAAATCAAGACTTCGCAAAGACTGTCTGTGTGACTGTGGTTTAAATGCTGTGGCTGATGAGAGAGTCATTGAGGTGATTAACAGCAGCTGTGAGATGATTATAGAGTGAGAACAGGTGTGGGTGTGCAATGCATGAAGGGATATGAAGTTCATGAATGAATTGCTGTGTCCAAAATCGCTTACTATATAGTACGCGAAAAACAGTATGCGAGGCAAAGAGTATGTCTGAATTCATAGTATTCGAAATTCAGTAGACGAGAAGTGCCCGGATGACCTACTGCTTCCACCCGAATTGTATAGTAGGCATACCATTGACACTTTCCTATCCCATTAGGCTCCTGGAGGGGCGGCGTCATATTCGATAAATGGCGGAAAGTGGAGACGTGGTTCATTTTAAGTGTAAGTACCCCAGGAAAAAAACGTTGTTTATTGTTGATTAAATTACACTTGTTTAACACAATCTAAATAAAGGGATGACCTATTGAATTTTTTTTGCGCTGTTGTGACGATGCATGACACATGACAACGTCAATATGGTGGATGTAGTACGTCCGAATTCCATTCATACTATACATACTTTTTAATGGTCGGGTAGTACGTTCAAATTTAAATGTAGTACCTACTTAAGCAGTATGTGATTTCGGACACAGCAAATGAGTCCAATGGAGGTGTGATAGAGCAGTGGATGCTGGGGAGTCCAAGAAACAGAGAGAAAGTCCTGTGTGCAAGTGTGTGAGTGAGAGTTGTTTAGATGGGGTTAGATGGCACTGTGACACCAAGTCAACATGTAACAATTTTTGTTTAATTTATCTTAAAAGTAACTAAAACTAAATCAACAAAAACTAATAACTAAATAAAAAATAACCGTAAACTAAATAAAATAATTAAATAATAAAAAAAAAAATTATGTAACTCAGTAACTCCAAATAATAAAAAAACTAATGAAAATGTCTAAAATAACTAAAATACAGTGAAAACTAAATATAGAAATGCAATATTTAAAAAAAATATATTTAAAAAAAACACACACGGTAGTATATCAGTGACACAAAAATAAAACACTAATATCACATACTAAAATGCAGATAAATTATTTAACAAGGTACAATATGCCTGTCCATACCACTACAGATCCATTTTACTCATGGAACACATCATAAGACACATTTGTCAAAGGATTAACTTGGAATCAAGGAGGAGCACTGCTTATCTCAGCTCAGTCACTATTCCTGGAATTTACTGTATTTTTTGAGACGTTAAATCATTTGCAATTTAGCGCAGGCTCTTTTGAATGTTAAAAGTCATATTAAAAACATAGTAAAGTACTAATTTCAAAACCTTCTAAGTGCTGACAGGTATTTAGGATCCTAATTACACCGACATTTCCATTCAAGAGTTTGGGATAAGTATTAGACTTTAAATACTGAAAGAGTATTTTACTCACCAAGGTATTTTTTATTTTAAAAAATTACAGTAAAAATAGTAACATTGAAAAACATTACTAGTAATGCTGTCAAATGATTAATCATGATCAATCGTATATATTAAGTAAAAAAGACATTTATATATTAAATGTATTTATACATATGATATAATTTATATGAATATAAATATAAATAAGTGAATACATGTAAATATTTTCAAAATATATGCTTTATGTATGTATCTTTATGTATATATATATATATATATATATATATATATATATATATATATATATGTAAAGTACACACATATATTATGTAAACAAAAACTATTAAATGTGATTATTCACGATTAATTGTTTGACAGCAATAATTATTAGATTTCAAGCTATATATAAATATATTCCTGTGATTTCAAAGCTGAATTTTTTAGAATCCCTTTTTTCAGTGTCACATGATCTTTCAGAAATCTGATTTAATTTGATCATTTGCTGCTCAAGAAACATCTACTATTATAATAAGTTGAAAGCAGTTTTAAGTGCAGCATTAATATTTTTGTTGACATCATAATACATTGTCTTCAGAATCCTTTGATGAAATAAAAGTTCAAAAGAACATCGTTATTTAAAATCTTTTGTAACATTCTAAAGGTCTTTACGATCACTTTTGAGCAATATCCTTATCTCTTACCAGAAACTTTTAAATGGTAGGGTACAGATATTTTTGTTTTCTTTTGTATGACAATCAATCAATATTTTCCTTGAACATATTTCTAAGAAGTTGCCATTTGCAGTTGGTGCCCACCAAACATTTAGCAAAACCACCTAACCATCTATTCCTAATACTATCTTTGCTGAAACGTTCCTCAACTTTGCAGATGGACGTGTAACTGTGATTGATTTACGCTCGAGTCAAACCTTATTCTTCCAGAGTTTCTCCTTTAGCATAAACTAAAAATCAGCATGACATTTATATTTCGGCACAAATCCTCCATACTCATACAGTGTGCGTTTATACAGCCATTCAGAGATGAACTCATCAATCTCACGAGTGAGTGGGTGGTCACTGGCATGCTCCAGCGGGGCAGAGGGACTCTGCGGATTGAGTTAGAGGATGCTGAAATGTGTGCCGGGCGGCTCAAGGCCTCCAGCTTTATGAAGAACAATCCTCCACTTTCGCTCAAGTGGCAAAAACACCATTAGTGCTCTCCACCAGGGAACAAATGATAGCACGAGCGGATTACAATGCCATTGTGCGTGTGTGAGCGAGTAGACAGCGAGGGCTTACTATCTAGCCATGAGCCACAATGAGACGGACAGCTTACCTGCTCATACTTTGCTGCCTTCTGGGTATCGTTGAACAAGCGGAGATTCAGACGTGCTTTCTCCTGCAGAACATGCTGAAGCTCACTCTCCTGTCAAGACACACACATGCAGAAAGGTTAGATTCACACTTTTGTGGTACCCATTTTCAAACGCGCTTGTGTCTAGCAGGAATACTCACAGGCACACACTGATAAACACACGTTTAGATGGCAGGGTGTATTCCTGGTAAGAACAGAGAGTTTCCAACACAGCTAGTGTTAGTCAATGCATTATTCATTTTAAGGAGAGCGAGACAGGGAGAGAGAAAGAGAGACGCTGCAGCCCATCTGTCTTAGAAAGACTGACACTGAGGGTTTGAAGTACAGAGATCAGTACTGCCCTACAAAGCAAAAAGGCAGTAACTACGCTGTGTGCAGAACTGAGAAAAATGACTTTAAAGTTATCCTGTCATCCTGATTTTTGCAGTTACTGTACAAACGACTACCATTTTTCTACAAAACGACAAACATTTGAGATAAGATATTTTGTCACATAACAAAGGATGCCTTGAATGTCATGAAAATTATAATAACTAATTTTCGACCAAAAATGCAGTTACTGCCTTTTTGCTTTGTAGGGCAGTGTAGTCAACTGAAATCATGCCGTCTCCACACAACACGTCTACATAGACTAGGAAAAAAAGAACGAGAGAGAGTCCAGAACTAAACCAGCATAGACTAAGTTACATCAATAGAAAAGGGAAAGTTGTTTCAGAGGAAGAGCAAGTTTTACATTTTGATGCAAAATTATTAAGACATTTTTATTTAATGTGGAATGAAAGGCTCAAATGACTAATTATGTCAGTATGCATTTATTATATTAATAATGCATACTTAACTTTGGAATTTATTCCTTTTGGATAAATGTTTGCTTTATTCAAAATAAATTTAGAAGGATTGAAGGATTTAATTTATAGGATTTATATTTTTTATTTATAAAAGATTAAACTTCTCAAGTGACAACCTATCTTCTTATGTATCTATTCATCCATCCACACACACACATATATATACATATATATGTACAGTGTGCATATAATTTTATAATACAGTATATAATCATAATTTATTAAGTACACTAGAAACAATGCTTTTAAATCAGCATATTAGAATATGTTCTGATGAATTATGTGGCACTGAATCCTGGAAAAATGACTACTGAAAAGTTTTGCCATAAAAGGAATAAAACATTTAAATATACATCAAATAGAAAACATTTATTTTCAAATCACAGAAAATCTTTTAAAATATTTGAAATATATTTTAGTGGAAAAAATGATGATGAAGGTATATATGATAGTTTGATTTATTTTACTGCAAATTAATTTAATTTATTTTTGATTCGTTTTCTTTAATAGTCTTTAAATTCTTTACATTGTCATTTTTACTATAATTTTACAGATTGTGGATTGTAATGCCATACCAATGAACTGAAATCATCACATAACTGAGAGCGACAGACAGAGAGAAGAAGCAAGATTGAGAAGTACAAGAAAGTAATGCTGATGAGGCACTACCCAAGAGAGAAGAGAAGCACGAAGCACATCAGACAGCATGCTGCTTTTATGATTGAATCATCTGTACACCTTATAATAGCTCTGTATAATTAGGTTATCTTCTCAAATGATTGGTTAATCTTGAATGTTGCAGAAAATTTGCATACGCCCCCTAAACCAAGCCCCCATCCTACATATCTTTCCTCACTTACTGCAAGAGAAAAACTTAATTACACTCCACCAACATCCACACGGTCTGATGCTAGCATCACTTACTCAAGTTATCTTCAGGCGAGAGCCACAAATGTGAGTCTTCATGTGTTCACGTGTGCATCTGCATGTGTGTGTGGCCTCAAATATGTTGGAGCATGAAAAATGTACTTCCTTGTTTATGCTCTAAAGAAGAAAAATGTATCACTCATAGTGGAGATTCCCAACTGTATATCCCAGAAGAGGAAAATACATATATTTTGCTTTGAAAATGCATCTTACTCCAATAAAGCTCAGTGAAAAGTAATGTAATTTTGAATGTTATGTAGAGTGCATTACATTACAGAGACTTTCCTTTATACAAGCACACAGAGGTAAGATCACCTCCATTTCTCTACATTCACTCTCATCGAAAGGCCATTGTCATTTCAACTAGCGTCAATTCACTGCAGTCACTTTCAATCTCTCCTGAGCTGCACATGATTGCATTGGCAGCCCACTCTCTGAACATCGATCCAAAAAAGCTCTGAACGGATGATAGACTAAGCCTCGATTGACCCGGTGTATAGGAGAGAGAGACCGAGAGAGCTAATGATTACAGATTAGACACATATAAACTTGATTCACATCGAATGTGTAACACTAACAAATTGCATGAAGCAGCCCAGGAGACTCGGCGCTGTTTCTGCAGCGCCATCATTTGCATGAGCAAATGATGAAAAAACACTAATGATAAAAAAGGGAGGGATGCCATGAGGGAGGTTGTTACAAAAACATTCTATTCATTCTGCTGGAAGAGCCTGCTAATAATGTATTAGAAGTGAAGCATACTCTAATTTTACACAAACCCTTTGCTCTCTGGATAATGTTCAGAACAAGATACTACTGGTAATAATGCAATATTTACTTTTGTGCTTGCCTGTTTTGAGCTTTGTATTGCATAAAGAACAGTGGCTGCCTTTTTATTACTCTTAAAATTGCGCAAATTACAGTTGCGAATTGAAAATAGGGCTAACGCAAACGCATCAATTCCGCAAAAAACTGACATATATCGCAAAAAATTATTATGTGTATAAAATTATCTTGCGTGTTTAAGGAGCCGCTTGTGTTTGTTATGGTGCCGATCATTGTGGTTAATTCCCCTTGTAACGCCTTCCGTGTTTCCCTGTGTTTTTCCCTGTTCTTGTTTATCGTTCTCGGCCCTGCCTGCCTCGGACATTCGCTCTTGTCTCTGCCTCTGGATTATGTTTGCCAATTGCCTGACCACAGCCACGTCTATTGGATTATTCTCATGTCTCTGTCTCTGATGTCCCCATTCGCTGTTCCTCGACCCTGCTTGCCTGTACGGTGTGTACATATGGATCCATCTGTTCTCATCATCCCTCCATTCCGTGACAAGTAGTTACATCTGTATACTAATGTAAAGTGTATCCATACATATTTCCTGCACTTCTCTCTCACACATGCACACAAACACATGTATACATCTAACATATAAAAAACTAACTAAATATAAATAGTAGGGCTGTCAAAAATTAAATTAAAAATTCAATTGAATTGTGGATCTTGAATAATTAATTGGGAGAAAATTATAATTGGAAGATCCCAGAATTGTAATCAGATCGAATTGTGAAGCTTCTTGATTCCCACCCCTAATAGATAGATAAATAGATTAAAGATAAACTGAAGCTTTTATTTTATTTTGGATGGTGTTGTAGCCAGACATCCTGCTTTGTGGAAGATGTCCAGTCAAAGAGAGGGTAATGGATGTCAGGCCCTTCCAGGAAATAAGCGGCTCTGACCTTTGAGACGACACAATCTGTTCTGCTAGCTCGCCAAACAACCCTCTTTTTTTGTGCTCCGTTTAAGAGATAGCTAGCATACAGTATTCCCATCGGCACCAGGATTCATGCTACAATGAGCCTGAAAAGGAGATTATGAGTTTATGACTGAGGTTTTTAATTTTTATGAAGAAAATGTGAGTGGTGCTTTCCAATGCAAAATTCATTACATATTATTAAAGTTGCTACGCAACTGCTAATTTGTTTTTTAGCATGTTGCTAAATCTACAGTTTAAGTCACAGTCCCTTTTTCTCTGTGACAACCGCTCAACAGAAGCATGACCTTAAATTCGAACAAGTTCCATCAGCAAAGTCACGCCAGCCACTTCAGCAACACACAGCTACATACTAAAATTATACCAGAGGCACTGCCTCGTCTGTATGTTTACACAAAAACAACAGTGACATGAATTAACAACGGTATAGCCACAGCGCTAATCATCTTTGACCCAATTGATGGGCAAATACTAAACACATACAATTTGCATATGCTTTATTGAATAGTTGCCATAAGCAAATTAGCATGTTTGATGCTCACATGAATAATCTCTGATCTAACGCTTTAGGTGATGGTCCTGCTCCAAATTAACCACCAGGATTTCTGGTTCCAAGAAAGCATGTGCTTTCCACTTAGAGACAATGTGACAAATAAAGACAAGGAATACTGTTTGTATTTTTGTTTTTAAAATCATATTCATTTAGACGCTTTAAAAAAAAAAAATGAACATTTTTATTCAGGAAGAATGCATTATTTAGAAGTGATAAGAGGCCCGTGGGCGCAGATGATAGTTCACCTCTCCCAAATGGAGCAGACAAGGAGGCGGGGATCCATCCACTTAGTAGGCTAAACTAAGCCAGTGACACCTGATTTTCTTCCAAATAACGTACATTTCATTCATAATATTATAAACACAGACTTATAATTTGCATGTTTTATTTTTTTGTCTAAATTGTGTGAAATGGCTAACAAAAACAGGAAATACAAAGCGATTATGATGTGGAGGTGAATTGGTTTATTCTTGACTTTTGGTCAGGAGTGACAGTGTTGGTGTAATGAGCGAGTTGGAGGGGTGCCGATCAATATGCAGTATTTTATTTGTGTTCGGCAGAGAGGGTCAAAGCAATGGAGACTGAGCAGAGTCAAGGTCGAGGTACATGGGCACAGAATTACGGCAGGCAGCAATCAAACAATAAACTGATAAACAGTCCAAGCTCAAACATGGTACAACAAACACAGCAAATACGCTCAGAAATGATAGCAGTTGCAGATAAAGACTTCACGATTCATTGACTAAAGCTAACGAGTGTGTGGGCGTGGGTAATGACCAGCAGCTGTGAGAGAGTGGTGTGTTGTGGGGAATCGAGTCCGGATAACAGTTTGAGAGAAAGAGTCCAATGGGGGTGTGGTGAATGCGGGTGCCCTCTGGTGGAGCTCGAGGGGTGGGATGAGGAATCTGTTGATTGTCGATTGCAAATAAACACGCAGCTTTGAAGAGAAAAAGGTCAAAGCTGTCAGATGACCAATTTAGGAAAAGGGGGACTCGCCCGGGGAGTAATTCAATGTAGAACCGCCACTGCTTAATGTGTTAAAAGTGCATTAAAATGTCATCCAGCTACATTTGAAACGTGTAACAGAAACAACAGTTTCAGAATTATTCTTGGATGTGCATGAAATCACACATGCATGCAGCTGTATACTGTGTGCGTAAATCAGATGTAAATGTGATGAGTGATTAAGAAGAGAGGCAGATGGTCCCCTCAGAGAGACCGCCCCAAATCCCACCTTCCAAGACACAATAAAACCCCACCAGCCACAGCTTTACATTACAGGCTGCTGTTCCCATACAAAACAACAGCAGTCAGGTTGATAGAAGTGCAAAATGATGGTCGAGGGGCATGACGAAAGCGTGAAATTAAATTCTGAAGTGTTTTTTTCCCTAGAATCGCTTTTCACGTCATGTAAGCCCAGCAAGCCTATTTTTGTATTTTTCAAATTAATTCCTATTAGCCTTTCAGAATGGGAACAAAATAAGCACAAAACCAAAAGCTGGAGCCAAGGGGACAAGCAGCTCACTCTGCCACTAATGGACACACAAAAACATGCAAGTATATATGTAAAAACAATTACACAAACAACCCAGGGCACCTCATAGACGGTCCAAAGGCTGGTAGACACAGCTTTTAGGTAATTGAGTTTGGCCCTTGCAGCTCTGCACTCCATCTATCAGTGTGCTAGGGAAGTTGTACGCTGGAAACATTACGAGACTGATTGCATTTACGCAAAGAGGTCACAGGAGATAAAAATATGCACTCAGATAACATTTTAGAGACTTTCACTATTAAAAACTTTATTTAAACGTCTTGTAATAACATAATTTTAGTGTAATGTACTGCAGAGACCTTTAGCCTGCTTTCAGGCACTTCCTCTCATGGAGACTGATGGAATTTTCAAGCAACTCAGTTCTCGATATAGGCTTAGAAAGGTCCTTTTGATATCAGGTTTACTCAGTGTTATTAAACAACACCATTACTTTGTTTATACAAATAATTGGATTTATAACTGTAAAATACTCTAAAAACGTTGTTCCAGTAAGTATGTTCCCTTACACTATCAGGCTTTGCCAGTGTTTGTGTTTTTATAGACCTGTCTAGAGACTAAGCTCTGTGTATTTTTGCAGTCGTTACTGTGAAAATGAAGCCTCCTGTGGTATAGCGAGAGCCCCTGTAGAGAGAAACAGTTATACTGCTGATTCACACATACTGAGAGACCTATGGAGACAGACATGCATTTTTACCTAGCTATTTAAATGTGGATGACTTATATTGTTTGTAGAAATGCAAACCATTACAAACCACCCAAAAACAAATCATTTCACATTTTTCCAAATTAACAAGCATGCCGTACATTGATCAAAATTGACAGTAAACACTTTCATTTTGTTACAAAATATTTCTATTTCATATAAATGTTGACTAATACATGCTGTCCTTTTGAAGTTTTTATTACTCAAACAGTCCTGAAAAGATCTCAATTTCCACAAAAAAACATTAAGCAGCACACCTTTTTTCAAAATTGATGATAATAATATGAAATTTTTTTTTAAATGCAAATATCATAATTATTTCTGAAGGTCCATGGCACTGAAAATTATTACTTATTGCTGAAAATGTAATTTTGCATGACAAGATATATATATATATATATGTTTATATATATTATTTTAAATCATATTTTACAATATTCCTGATTCATTATATTTCTATATACTATACCAAATACATGAAAATCTCAAACACAATAAACTCTAACCAACTCCATGCATGCTGTTCTACTGTGATGTTTTTCTTTTTTTGTAATGAACATTAAATATATAATTATGAAAATGTATGAAAAGTGTGTATATATCAACAAAAAATACTAAATAACGGCAAATGAATAAACGTCTCTAGGTTATGAATATAACCCTAGCTCATCGAAGGAACGAGATGCCACGTCGACAAGACGCTATGGGAACGCCCTCAGCGTGACGGCTCTGAATTGTGTGTAGAATCAGCCAATGAACAATTAGGTTGTCATAGGCAGGTGACGTCACTGGCCAGGAAGTATAAAAGCATGTGGAATGCTGCTGGCAGATTAGCTCCTGTCATGAACTGACAGGGGATGCCGAAAGTGTGGTATCGAGACGCTGCATCACGTTCCATCGAGGAGCTAGGGTTATATTCATAACCTAGAGACGTTTCTCTTCAGAAACTCGAGCCACATCGACAAGACGCTATGGGAACAAGATGCCCATGCCCCCAAACTTTCAAATTCCCATCTAGTGTGTGTTTGTGCTCAGCTAGGATGAGAGAACCGAGGAGCCAAGAGTGGCTCGCAGATCCAATCCGGACAAATGTGAGGAGGGTGAACCACCCTAAAGCGTTGCATATGTTGGCTATCGAGACCTCTGCTAGCAGGGTCTTCGAGGCTGCCGCACCTCGTGTCGAGTGCACTCTGACTCCTAGCCTTGGCGGGAGATCAGAGGACTCAAATGACAGATTGATGCCATCCACCATCCAATAGCTTAAAGTTGGCTTGGTCGCTTGATACCCCTTCTTGGGGGGGCCGAAGCATACAAGCAACTGCTCTGACTTTTTCCAGACACATACAATTTAGCTTCTGCTGACCAGGCTTCCTGAAGGGAGGAGGGTTGAAGGCCTGCAGTACAACTGGCTGAGGTGCCATAGGTACCTTAGGACTGTAACCCACTCACGAGTACAGGAAGGCTTCGGCCATACCAGGCGCAAAGTCAAGATGACAAAGGTTCACTGAGAGGGTCTGAAGGTCACCTTCTCTAACACGACAGCCAGGTCGGCACCCGGGAACATACTGGTGGCCTCAACTCAGTGACCCCAGTAGAGAAACAAGCCTGTACAAATTCCAGAACTCTTAACAACTGGGCAGTTAACTGGATCTTGCTGGTGTTCTCTACCCCAGGAAGTGAATAACTTCCACTTTAGGGCATATAGTTTCCTCGTAGATGGAGCTCTGGACTGGAGAATGGTCTCAACGACCTCAGCTGAGAGACCTGTGGCTAAGAGTTGGTCACGATGGTGCCCCCCGCCTGTGAGAGGAGATCCCTCCTGATCAGAATTTCCCATGTAGGCACGTCTAGGAGGTTCATCAGGTCCGAGAACCATACTTGGCCCGGTCAGATGTACGGCTCAGCGTGACACTTTGTATGAGCGTGTACAACACCTGGATGTCTCTTCGCTTCGCTCACAGACTGTGGTAAAATCAGTCAGTCATCGATAAAATTGAGTATGCAGATGCCCTGGGGTCGCGGAGCCAGCGCAGCATACTTGGTAAACGTGCGGTGTGAGAGTGCAAGGCCAAAAGGGAAGTCTGATATTGGTACACCTTTCCCCTAAAAGCAACCTAGGAACTTCCCGTACAATTAGAGGCTCTCAGAGAAAGGAGTCTGTCCCAGGCCCACACAAGGATCTGGTGCGCCAGCTTGTATAAGGGTGTGATCGCAGACCTCCTTGGTGGTCAAACCAATCTAGCTGCTCTAGACAACCTCCCAAGGAGGTGGCGAGCCTCTCAGCTCTGCTATGTTTCCAGGCACAAAGAACTGAAAGTATTGCTCGCTGGAGAGCGCTGCGTCCTGGAGCACTGGCAGGGTTAGCAGATCGATCTCCCGCAACAGAGTGTCCATGTATGAGAAGCATGTACTCGGCTGAGTCTGCTCTGCCTAGCAGAATCACAAACTGGTAAACGATTATAGCACTCACCATGAGAGGCCAGCATTACTTCTGAGCTCTCATCCAGGTCTTTTAGCAGGTCGGCTTGGTACGCCTGTAACACAGCCTTTTTCCTTTTTTTCCATGTGTGCAGACACCTCACCAGCTTGACCTGCCACTGAGTACGCCCTGCCCACCAGCATTTTACATCTGTAATCCTTAAAGGCTTGGAGGGCTTGGACAGAGCCTTTAAAGACAATGCAGCATCGAGAGAGAGATAACTCACAAGCGTCTACTCAATTAATGGAATCGTCTTATAACCGCTTTCATTCATCCCCATCAGTGATGCGCGGGTCAATGTGTAAACAACCCGAACCCGACTGACGTTGTCAACTAACCCGCCCGCAACTCGGACCGCAAAAAAAAGAAAAAAATTGTACCCGACCCGCTTCCTGACCGCATTTTTTTCAAATGGTGCGCTCGCTGACGTGCTGCGCTCTGAAC
>JAUCMT010000154.1:14897762-14908474 GCA_032357475.1 Enteromius thamalakanensis | reverse complement strand
TTTATATTATTATGGCATACATTGGTGTTTATTTTTACTGTGAGCCTTATTACTGCTAAGATAAGTGGTACCACCTAGACCAGTGTTCTATTTTCACTTGTTATTATATATTTACATATTTGTCAGTATCCTTCGTTCTCATTAGATCTAAACTGTACATTTTTGTATATATCCAGCTTATGGAAAACTAGAGTCTCTCGCACATAAAAAAAAATAATAAAACAAAGTAAAACAAATTTATTAATTAAATTAGAAAAAGTGGATGTACATTTTATGCATTTATTTGTATTTCATGTGTGTTTTTAACATTGTAAATATATGCCCCTTTTGGGAAAAAATTACCAGACTGGCAAGGAATTAATATGGTAATTTCATTGACCTAGATTTACAACATGAAATTTTAATTATTGTTATAAAAACTTATTTTTTCCCCCGTAACTGAAGCCTTTTTTAATCACGCAATGAAACTGCACGGCCATTGGTTGTGCAGTGGTAACTTTTTAAACCAATTGGTTGCCTGCCTCGCTGTGCCAACCACTGGCCGCAGCTCCTGCCGATACTCGTCGTAGGGGGCGGGGCCGTCCATATATACCAGTCGTTCCGCCACAGGACTTCGGGTTACTTCGACTGAAGAGACAGGCACTTACAGCACGGCATGGAATGTAGTACTCGTTCCCATATCTCTGAGAACCTGGGTTACCGAAGTAACCTATTCATTCCCTGTCAACACTTTCAGGGTGCTGGCCAAACACGGCGAGTAATAAATTTACATATATAAAGGTTTGGGAGGCTGAGCTTGCGGTTTGAGTGTTTAATGGACAAAAGGCGAGCTAATAAATACTGTTCAAAAGCTCGAGAGCCTGAGCTCAGGGTTTGGGCCCGTAGCGGCCAAAATCACAGCGAACTAAGAGTATGTACCCTTTAGGCAGAGAGTACCCTGGCATGTAATGCCGGGACATTCAGATTGTAAAACCTGGCAAATGTGGATGGCGAGGACCAGCCGGCCACTTCACAAATCTCTGACAGGGAGATTCCGCTAGACCACGCCCATGACGAGGCAATGCCCCTAGTCTTTTACTCCTATGGGGCAGTCCTAACCCAAAGAAGAGTAAGCTAGCAAAATAGCATCTACAACCCACTTAGACAGCCTTTGTCTCGAGACCAGTAGCCCTTTAAAGCGGACGACGAAGCAGATAAACAGCTGCTTCGCTCAATGTAGGCTTTAGTGCCCTGATGGGGCAGAGAGGGTTAAAGTCATGGCCCCGTTCGGGGGTAGCACCTAAAGAGATACCACCTGCGCTCTGAATGGAGTGGAAAGCATTTTCGGTATATAACTGAGCCTTGGTTTCAGGATGACTTTAGAGTCATTGGGCCCGAATTCCAAGCAGGCAGGGCTCACAGTCAGTGCTAGCAAATCGCCTATTCGCTTAACTGATGCCAGTGCCAGCAGCAAAACAGTTTTCAGCATCAGCGTTTTCACCGTAGCTGTTTGCAGGGGTTCAAAGGGCGCGCCTCTGAGGGCCTCTAACACAGTAGGCAGGTCCCATGTGGGGATGGTGTGAGGGCGAGAGGGCCTGAGCAGTCTAGCTCCTCTTAAAAAAAGGATAATAAGAGTATCCTTGCCAACAGTCTGCATTTCATGCAGGTCTGCAATCCACAGCTGGTTCCACCAAAGGGGGGCGACCAGGAGGACTTTGTGACCTTATGGCCTGATTTGGCTGATGAGTTGGGGAATCAGCGCGATCGAGGGAAACGCATAAAGAAGGAGGCTGGGCCAGTTCTGAACCAGTGCGTCCATCTCCCTCGTAAAATAAGCTGGGCAGTAGTTTTGCCAGACAGTGTTGCTATCTGAAGCGAAAAGATCCACTTCTGCCTTGCCGAACGTCTTCCAAATCAACTGAATAGTTCGAGGGTGCCGGTGCCGAGTCAATGCCTGTGGATGGACTGCTCCCCGTGACAGCATGTCCGCACCCTGTTTCAGTTTGCCGGGGATGTGAGATGCTCTTATCGAGTGCAGATTGTGCTGGACCCACCTGAGGAGGCGCGCAGACAGTCTGAATAGGCGCGTCGATGACAGACCCCCTGATGATTTATGCATGACACCACAGTCATACTGTCTGAATGAACTAGGACTTGACTGTCCCTTAGTTGCAGTAGGAAAATGTGACAAGCATGCCATACTGCTAACATTTCCAGGCAGTTGATGTCCAAGCTGCTGTCTGCATCTGACCACAGGCCTGAGGCCGGTGAGGCACCCGTGCCTTCAACCAATACTTCAATGGCCGCATCTGCAATAGGCCGAGCTGTAGCACTAATGAAGCTGCGGCAATTAGACCCATCATTCTCTGAAAGGCTTTCAGGGGAAAAAGCGTTGTGATCTTGAATAACCACGGCACGTTACGGTGAGATCGACGCTTTCATTTGCAATTAGTCTATTACAGTGTTCAGTAACGTTATTTGTTGGCTGGCCATCAACATGCTCTTGGCAAAATTCCTCCTGAGACCAAGATGGTCTAAATGGCAGGGGAGAAGCGCCCTGTGCCTTTCTGCCTCTTCTCGCAAAATAATTTAGAACGCGGATTACCATCGGTCTCATATACATTTCGTAAAAGTACGGGGGACCAGGGACAGACCAAAGAGGAGGACCCTGTATTGATATGCAGTCCCCTCGAAGGCAAATCTCAAGAATGGCCAATGATCAGGGGCTATTTTTACATAAAAGCACCCATCTTTCAGGTCCAGTGAAAGCATCCAGTCTTTTGCGAAAGAATGGCTTTTACATGAACATTCTAAACAACCATTTTAATAGGAAGCAATTCAGATGCGAGTTGTGAAGTATTGGTCTCAGACCACCGTCTCTCTTGGGGACTAAAAAGTACCAGCTGTAACACCCTTTTCCTCTTTCTGCTCAGGGAACAATGTCGCTGGAGGATGCGGAAGTCGCGCTGAGTAAGGAGAGTGCCAGGACTTCCTTAGTTCGTTGTGAACCTCAGGGAAGAACGGTGTGGTTTTCTGTCGAGGGGCTTGTGGGCACCACGGCAGGAACCACTCATTCAGACGCCACAGGAGCCGTCGCAGAGTCCATTCTAATCAAAGCTTGTTGACAGCCTTTGAGAGGACACAGAAGAGCTCAGCGTCCATCTCAGGCTAAAGAGCACTGGCATCTGACAGAGCAAAGTGGGCGGGGTCACCTTAGCCCGACTGATGACTCTGCTAACGACATGGAGTCCTCTTGCAGCTCGTCCTCGCTATTTCCGAATGAGACGAGGTCGTTCGCAGCCGCGGAGGGACGCTGTTCGTCATTCAGGAAGAGGACGGATGAAACAGCTCTCTGGGGAGGTGATAAGGCACACGGGGGCTGAGAGGGCATGAGCTCGATCATCCTCAAAGTGTTGTGCCCCTCTGGGCTGCTGCCACTTACAAGGCGGGAGAGCTTGGGGGCCGGAGTCACGTCCTGAAAAGGACACTATCCGAGCGCAGAGAATGGCGAGACTGAGTGCCTCGCAGTGTGGGCATTCAGTGCCAGTCAGAGCAGCTTCCGCGTGACGCTTGCCCAGGCAGGAAATGCACTTGCTGTGGCTGTCTTCTGGAGGGTCCAGCAGGTAGAACAGCAGTGACTGGGATCTCAGCAGCTAGAAATTTGCTCTTTGTATTAAATTTGCTCTAGAGAAACGCCAGATGGTGGCAAGGGAATCGTCCAGCTGCTGTGGCGTTGTTCAACGGCGTAGGCTTTGTCGTCAGGGACAGAGCGGCCTCTTAGGCGAGCTTCAGCAGGAGCCCCAGCCATTGGTTGGCGCAGCACAACAACCGAATTGTGCCAGAGCACTGTAGTATGTAACATTTTATAGCAAACTATGACCATGCAAGGCATTAAGTTATCAAAAAGGCAATTAAAGCTGCCTTAAAATTGAGCATGTAATTTGTTATATAATTTGTTATATGAGCCACATTTAAAAATATGTTTTTTTTAAATGCACCGTTTCAAACTGTCCTGGAGCAGCCCGGCATTGTTTCTCAAAACATTATTGCAACTTTAATGTTAGGTGGGATTTTTTTTCCTGGCAGATTTTTTTAGCACTTTCAAACAAACTCTGAGAACCATTTAGAAGTGAGCATCACAACAGCCTACTCACTCTAAAGGGCAGAGCACTTGAAATAAGTACTCTAAAGGATGCAGGCCAGTCTGGCATCATGTGTGTGTGTCTGGTACACCCTACACAAAGCTTTACATCACTGCCAATTTTTTCGGAACTGGTACAGTACGTTACCTTGGTAACAGCAGCAAAATTTATAAATTTAAAGCATAAATTCATTAAATGTTTCCATTCTGTCTCTAATTGGATTTATTTTAGATTTATTTGCATACCATCTCTCCATGTGACAAACACACTATCATGAAAATATGTAAATCAGTACAGTATGATTTCCTACTGATAAACCACAGGGCACAAACTAATGGTGTGAGCTCTCTCATACTCTGATGTCCAGCGATTTCAGCTGAATTTTAGCCTCACAGTGAAATGAGAAGATTATCAGAGGAGAAGAGATAAGCGATATGGCAAAGGAGAGGAGGAGAATGAGAAATGGACCCTGCCAAGGGTGCGAACATCAGAGATGATCAGAGACAAGACTTTCCGTAGCCTTGAGCTGATCTTATTACACCACTGAGGTGCTTGCTGTATTACCCAGTATGAGTTGAAGTAATGCGAGAGATATTCTTAAACACTAAAGGGGGCAAAGTCTTCATCCACTACTTATTAAACCTACTTGATGAGGACACCCACACACACGCACAAACTGAGGACATTCTGTTCTAAAAACATTTCTTATTTGTTAAAGTTAAACTCTTGAAATGTTGTATAAAGATAGTTATAATTCCTGACTGACTAGCTGTAAAACCCTAATTTATTTTGTACATTTAAATTGCATGTAAATAATTCAGAATAATATTCTGGATGGGTAAATATAATAAAACAGTAATAATGTAAAATATTTTTACAATTTAAAATACTATTTTCTATTGGAATACATTTTGAAATTTTATTTATTCCTGTGTTGCAAATCTGAATTTTAGTACTCATTTCTCCAGTCTTTAGTGTCACACGAGCAATTACTTTATATTAGTTATTACTATAATTAGGATTATATTGATTCATTAATTCCTTCATCCATCCATTTATTTGCTGATCAACTCAATGTATTTTTCAATAAAAAATGGTCCAAAATTCTTGAATATATAATAGGTAATGAAAAATATGTATACTTAATGTGAAAAAAGAAGAAACGTGAAAAGAAGCATTTTTACTCATGGGCTCAAAGCTGCTGACCCCACCGTGCATATATAACATTCAAGCATAGGTTATAGTATACATGCATACATAAATTGACTCATGCATTAATAAACAGGATAAGTGCTCTAAATGCATAAATGGTCTCCAATGACATACAATTTAAGCAAAGAAAAGTAGACTTGTCTATTAGATGCTTATGCAGTCTCGACCGCTATGACAGCGATAACTACAATCACTCTCTCTCATCTCTCTGCTTACCTTTTCCCATGCACATACCGAGCAGTACTGGAAGCTAATGTCTCTCATTGTGTTCTTCCCCAACCAACGACCAGCGCCCGTCCCTCAAACACTCAGACTAGACTGCCGTTCTCTCTAGACAGACACATCTGAACACTCACGAAGGTTCCAGAAGTGTGGACGAACGACATAAGAGTTGAGCGCGGTCACCGTAACTCAATACTGCAAATGTGTGTACTGATCCTGTTGATTGAGTTACAGAGGCTTAACCGACCCAAGTTCACGTCAACCTTTAGCACAGACACACTGAGAGATCAAAAACAATTCATCTCAATACAAATACTGATAACTGATAACTTAGAAGGTAAGGTTGGAGTATCAGTTAACAGTGTGCTAAGCTATCAGGATATGTATTCACCAGTTGGATAAGCAGTTAACAATATGCAAAAATATCAGGCTAATTTGGTAAAATACGCTACGCTGATGTATAGTTATATATTAGTATACAGTTACATACATTTAAAAAGACAATAACTGCTTAATGATCTGATGATAATAATTGACATTTTGAAGGTTAAAGAAAAAGTTCATACAGGTTTTCATTTTCACTTTTTCTTTAAGATGAAAGCTAGATCGCTCTCATTTTTTTACTGCCACATTTCTTTGGTCATATTTTTGTACAACTTTACTCTTATCACGTTGGAGTAAAATTTAGCAAAATGTAATTGCAATATATAACCCTGCACCACCAAACCAGTCTTAAGGATGTACAGTATTTATAGCAATAGCAATATCGTATGGGTCAAAATTATAGACATTTCTTTTATGCCAAAAATCATTAGGTTTTTAAGTAAAGCTTATGTTCCATGAAGATTTTTAGTAAATGTCCAACTGTAAAACTATCAAATGTAGTATGTAGTAAGAGTTACTTTATTAAATGTTCTTTAAGAATCCCAATGACGTCAGTTGTCAGAACAGAATTAAAACAATATCTGTATCAAAATTAGAAACACAAGCGGTGTGCAGATTAAGTGAGGTTCTGTTGTAGCATCTCTACACTACAAGGCACTGAGGAAAAACATAACAGTTAATAATTTATTCAAATAATTTATTCATCATGACTAGTCAGCTCTTTGATGAGACTTTAATGAAGTGTTGACAAACTGCCTCTCTGGCGCAGGACAGACGCGGTTTGAGGGAATGTAGTGCACTCTTGTACGGGGAGCTGACCATGGTGCTGAATCAAGCACACAGTAGAGTGGAGCTCAACTACATACTCACTGCCTAATCAAGCCTTTTCTTGTTTTGCTGATGGCCTCAATGCGTACAGAAAGCTTGCTTTGCAATCGTAAAATGCTTTTAGTGGCCAGACTTTGATGAGCCGAATTAAGTGTGGCACACATTACAGGTTCTTTTGACCAACAACAACCCATTTAGCCAAGGACAGGGTATTTCACTGACGTGGATAGCTGACTTGTCTAAAATGTCAACGAAAACGATTTTTAATCAATTGAATCTATGTATAAGCGAAATGTGTTTTAGATGTTGTATTATTTGTGTGTAATTGTAATAATAAAAAAATTCTAATAAATAAATGAAATTAAAAAGTAAATAAATGAGAGCACTAATTGAAGATTAAAATTAAACAAATGCTTACATAGAAAAGTTAATAAATTGAAATACATAAATAAGCAAATAGATAATGTATAGCATTGCACAATTCCAAATCATTTTCCAAAAGTACTACTTATTGACCTACAACATGTGATTTTAGGGTTGATTAAATCTCTAAGGCCCGGTTTCACAGACAGGGCTTAGCCTAAATCAGGATTAGGCAATAGTTCAATTATGAAAATTTAATTATTTTTTATGTACATGCCTTAGAAAAAGACAATACTTGGGCCTGTTCCATAAAACAAGTTTACCAAATAAGCCAGGCTTTTAGCAGATAGCCTGACTTATTTCAAACCAAATTAACTCGCAAAAAGTCAGACTAACTGAAATAATCCTGGCTTATTTGGTAAACTTGTTTTATGGAACAGGCCCCTGGTGTGCATCTTAAGACAAAATAAAGGCACTGACATGTTTTAAGATCAGTCAGTGCAGGTTCCTTTTAGTTGAAACAGCTCAAAATGTATATTTTAGTCTAGTACTTGGGCTAAGTCCTAGGGTGAAACCGCGGGTAAGTGTTTTAAACAAAATTCTCGCAATATAACCCCCAAATGAAGAAAAATGCCCCCAAAAAGGCTCTTAGTAGCAGATTTACCATGTAAAGGCTAACTCCTGGAAGTTAGGCTAGCCGTTTAGAAATGGACAATCAGCATTTTTTTAATTCTTACTGTCTATGTAATATGAATCGGACAGTTCTAAGGACCATCTGATGTTGGAACTAGGATGATTTATACACCTTATACGTTGACCATTTTGACATAAAATGTTATTTCAGTCTGAACCCTCTACAGTGCTGGTGCAGTAAATTATAGTCCAAGTATTACTCCGGGAGGTCTTAAACACAATAACCAATGTACTGTAGCAGCTCTAAATGTGCAGTCACTCATCTACACACTCTTGTTTAGCTCACTTTTAAAATTCCTCCTGCTTCTTCTCTCACACGTAAAAGTGTCAAAACTCTCTCCTACTGGCTCCGACCTGCTGAGATTCCGGTAATATCAAAAGCGAGAGCAGCCTAAACCTCCCCTGAAAATGTCACACATGCACTCCTCAGCATGTGCATTAAAGGAATAGCTTACAAAAAACGAAAATTGACTTACCCTCAGGCAATCCAAGATGGAGATGAGTTTGTTTCGTCATGAGAACAGATTTAGAGAAATTTAAGATCCCTACAGTAAATGGCTGCCGTCAAAATCAGAGTTAAAAAAAACAATAACAATAATACACAAATAATCCACATGACTCCAGTCCATCAATAAATGAATGTTTCTAAGAAACAAATTCATTATATAATAACTGTGACTAACAACCAATGTCCATAATCCACTATAACACTTAAACGGTTAAAAACATCTGTGCATATATATCAGATTCAGATAAGATGACTTTTTTTTGTATAATGAAATATTATGGATAGTGGGCACATATTTAAGCCAGAAGCAATGGGTTGAAGGTAAAAACAAGTGATGGATTTGTTTTATCAGTTGTTTGGACTCTTATTCTGACGGCACCCATTCACTGTACAGTACATTACATTGCTGAGAATGTAATGTAATGCTTAATTTCTCTAAATCTATTCTAATGAAGAAAAGTCAAACATTTTAGCAAATTTTTACATGGAGAGCCCATCTGTGTAAAAACAACCATTGCAGTGCTGAAAATGAAGGTGGTTGAGATATATTACAGATTTACTTCACATAAATAAGAAGTTATAAGACCTGCACATGAGCCAAATAACATGAAAATACATGATGCTCCATTGATCGATTTTTTTTTTCTCCATTGCAAACATGCGAGCACAAATCTGACACACACAGATTCTAATGCCCCTTGCTGCTTCTCTAGCACAAACACACACCCACACCCACACAGATGTGTGTACGTAAACACACACATACACACACCTCTAGTGCCAGAGATCTAATTAAAGGCTGTGAGATTGAACATGTCCCTCCTTCTGATAGCGTAAAATTAGATGTTACAGATTTGGATTGCATTCTCACTGTGACGTCTGACACGTCTGCTGCAAGGATGTGTGGCGTTCCGCTTTAGCGTGTGTGTTTGCGTAGAGAGAAAAATAGAGAATGTGAGCTAATGTGAAATGTGAAAAGCTGATATAGAGAGAGAAAAAGCAAAAGAACCAGCTATATATGCAAACACACGCTCATATAAACCCACCAAACGTTGAATGTCTCAACACAGAACATCAATATTTATGCACTAGCTGAGCTGAGAATGGCAGTAATTGCTGCGGAAATCAATGTAAGTCTGTTGCTCAGAGTGTATTTCATCTTCTTATGAAGGTCACATTTCGTTTTCACAGACTTGTGAGACACACACTTGCACAGAAACACACACTCTTACACACAGACACAAAGTCACCAATATATTTCTATATCGTTAAATCAGACGCACATTATGATACTGTATGAAAATGCTTCTCAAATTATCCTTCATTAATGGTGTATATATATCATTTGTATGACTTAATAGTACTTTTAAATGAACACACCACTTTTTTTAAAAACTAGGCTAATTTTACAACTCTCATAGAGTTAAACAGTTGAGTCTGTTACAGTTTTTGTATCCATTCAGCCGATCTCCGGGTCTGACGGTAACACTTTTGGCTGTAGCTTAGCATAGATCATTGAATCTGATTAGACCATTAGCATCTTGCTCATTATTGACCAAAGAGTTTTGATATTTTCCTATTTAAAACTTGACTCTTCTGTAGTTAAACTGTCTACTAAGACCAACGAAAAATGAAAAGTTGAGACCAATATAACAAGGAACTATACTCTCATTCTGGTGCAGTGATCAAGGATCTTTGCTCAATGATATTACACAGCGCCTAAAAAAAAACGGTCAAAAAAAAAAAAATCACAACTTTTTATTTTACATCAGTCTTAGCACAAGATATAACTACAGAAGAAGTTAAATATAGGAAAATATCAAAACTCTTTGGTTATTTATAAGAGAGATGCTAACAGTCTAACATTCAATGATCTATGCTAAGCTACAGCTAAAATTGCTACCGCCAGACCCAGAGATTGGCAGAATGGATTCAAAAACGGTAAAACTCTACTGTTTAACTCAAGGAGAGTTGGAAAATGAAGTGGCATGTGTAAATAGCTATAAATGTATTAAATAGTTATATTAAAATGTATTATTAATACATTTCTGGATTCATATTTAAAGACTGCATTAAAACAACTGAAACTTAAAATGAAAATCAGGGCTATTTATATGAATTGTGTGACTCTAAACTACATGTATTTTTTACTTTGAGAGATCGAATGAATCTTGGATGAAAAACTAATCTTAAATGAAAGGTCCCACTTTATATAAAGTATCCCTAATACCTGTGTACTTACATAGTAACTAGATGTGTATCTAACCAAAGTGTAAGTACACGTTGATACAAAGTATCTACAGCTGTAATATTTCTGTAACTACACACATGTAACAACCCTCAGAATGGTGTGTGTGTAAGTACAAATGTGTAACAGGACA
>JAUCMT010000154.1:14867064-14897662 GCA_032357475.1 Enteromius thamalakanensis | reverse complement strand
TTTCTTTTTTGCCAAAAATCCTTAGGATAGTAAGTAAAGATCATGTTCCATGAAGATATTTAGTCAATTTCTTACCATAAATATATTAAAACATTTATTTTTTGATTAGTAATATGCATTGCTAAGATCTTCATTTGGACAACTTAAAGGTGATTTTCTCAGCATTTCGATTTTTCTGTACCCTCAGATTCCAGATATTCATATCTCGGTCAAATAACGCTTATCCATCCAAATCATACACCAATGGGAAGCGTATTTATTCAGCTTCCAGATCATGTATAAATCTTAATTTCTGAAAATTAACACTTACGACTGGTTTTGTTGTCCAGGGTCACATATGTGTGTGTGTGTGTACTGTATATTTATATGTACTGTATATATGAACATACATTATTATGCATTATTATTATGATTTTTACTAGCAGCTCACAGTAAGTATGTCTTAAAAGATGCAAAAACTACATATTGATCTTAAAAAACAGCCTGTATCTGCCATCCTCAAATCATACTCACCAAACTCATCACTGATGACATGACTAACAAACAAAAAAGGTGAGGGTTTGAAGGCAGATAGAGAACGCTGAGAGGTGAGACTCAAGCTGCGTGTGAAAGGTGTTATATTCTTCTTAATATTCCATGAGCTCTGAGAGAACACATTCCACGTAATTGAGACTGTTTATATGGCGTAACGTGCTTTACCACAGGACAGCAGTACCATATTCATCTTTCTACAACAACAGTAGAAGTTTAATGCTTATACAAAGGCTCAAAGTTCACACGAAGGTTACAGATCCATTTCCACATATACAAGCTCTAAGAAGTGAAAACCTTCTGTGATGCGATATTATATCGTCATTGCACCCCTGAGTGAGTCATCTACAACCATATTGTTTCATTAATGTACTGTATGTCAATTTGCGCAGGACAAAATAGCTAGCTGTTAATGGCATTAAAGTTACAATATGTAAAGCAATTTCATTAAACCACGCCCTTATTTTAATTTATACCATCCACACACTATGATGTAACAGATCCTGATCACGCTACAGGGAGATATATTACACCAGAGGCACACCATGTCATTATAGAATGTATAAATAATTAAAAAGCACATAGGTGTTTGTACGCATTTGAAATGGCAATCTTTTGGTGACTAAACATCCTAAACTGGTAAAAATAATAACTATTATACTGATTAAGCTTGAAGGGAATTCAGGATAATAGTTGACTTGTGCATAAAACAAGCTGTACTCTGTGCCACCTTCTGTACACTGGATTCATTTGGTTATGGTAATCAGTATGTATGCATTCTATTCTTCTAAGATTACATAGTACAGTATGAAGTATGAAAATGATACAGGTTTGGAACAACAATGACATGAAACTTATAATGAAATGTCAAAAATCTGATTAATGTCGGAATATTCTCGTGCATGTAAATACAATCACTGCAGCATACAGAAATATGCTAAATCTAGTATGCTGAATAAACAGGATGACTGAATTAGCACCATTGAGTAGAGATTCTGTGTGCAACCAGCGAACACTTCACTATCCCATGAGGCCATAGGACACCCAGGACAATCAAAGGACAATACCAAAACTTTAGAAGCATTGCATACTTATACTACACACCTGTGATTCGACTGCAAAAGATGGATTTGTTAATTGGGATTCCTTATGAGAAACCCAGTGAACCCACTCTCTCGATTTCTCTCTCTCTCTCCTGTCCTCCGTGTTCGCTTACTCTTTCCACCAGTGAGTGAGTCCGACCAATCGTTTATCTCCCACTGTGCAGTGGCAGGACCATTCCCAGCAGCACCGGCCAATCAGAGATCAGGGATGCGGGAGCAGCAGGGTATTAAGGAGGATTATTTGGACAGTTCAGGGTTTCCCCAGACTTGGCAATTAAACAATAGGACAAGACTGCCCTCTGTGCCTCACACCGGTATTACACACTTCCTAAAAAAATAATGCATGCTGTGCAGGAATACAGCAGTGTCACCAATAAAAACAATGAGATTTAGGAAAGAAATATCGTAGAGATAACCTTAAACTAGATAGAAAAATATCTTGATGTGTTTGGATACTGCTGCTTGGCAACCGTAGCAATTATAAAGTGGGCTGTCATCCTCCTCTTTCTCTCCTCGTCTCCCTCAATCGCTCCCAAAAGAGCCCTCTGCTGTCTCATGGGATATCTAGCATTGCATAACCACAGCCAAATATGGCAGCACTCTAGTATATAAACCTGCACTGATTCCTGTCTCTAAAAAAGGCACATCTAGACCCCGAGTACATTGCAGGACTCATTAATATCTCTGAAACACTCCAGCCAAGTAAATGTTATTTGCCCTTAGCATAAGTGAGCAATTTCCATCCTCTTCAGATCTGAAGCAGAAAACGTGTCTGTTCATAAGCACTGCAGGTTAAAGTGAAAGATGGAGTTCATTTGTTAAATAAAAGGAGAGAGGAGCCAACTGAATGGCTACACTGCCACAAAAAGACCAAATGGTATGTTGATTTGAAATCCACCCACCTTGGTTATTGTTGCCAACTCAGACAAGCTCAAAGGAATCAACAAGTGATATTTTATTGTGCATGTACATATTAATTTGAAATATAATTAGATATTAATTATATGTGGGTCTTGAGCAAAGGGTTGATCTGTTATTCGAAGAAATGCCACAGGTGCTCCTATCTTATCCCAGGATATTAACATGCGTAAAGCGCACCAAGTGACTTCAGAAAGTAGTCAGTGATTTATTTATTTATATACTGTATTAGTGAAAGAACAGATGAAGGGCTAAAGGAGGGACAGTAAAGGGTTCAGGAGGAAGTAGGCATTTGCTACGGATGAAGGAGTAGGCCAAGTCCTCAGAAAACCAAACCATGATCAGGACACAGACTAATCCAATAATGCCTGGACAACAGCCTTGTGGTTGATGCAAAACTACAACGTTGCTAAATCAAGCTAATATAAAACACAGGCCCTACATGCTTTAGTATAGTTCATACGACAACTACAAACAAAAAAAGTCAATCTATGTTTCTGTAGTGAATTTTCTGATTAACCCAAAGACTTACCTTATCCTTGGTCCTGCCTGGTCCGTTGGTTCTGTTGGAGATGATTGACAGCTGTTTTTGGACCCATTGTAAATCTCTTTGGGACGGTGTCAGTACCTCCACCTCACACTGCCTTTCAACCCCCATCATCTCCTATCGGACAGAGCCACATGTCACATAAATATGCATAAACTGGGGAGATGTGTAACACCATCAGTTTAACCAATCAGAAATGAGGAAGAAGATAAATTATTCATATTACTATGATCCTGCTGATTGTTTATTTGATTTGTGATCATGTTAATGAATGCTAAATAACAGAATTGGTGTCTAAATAATGGCATCCACCTGCATGTAAAACTTCACTCATACCTGACTCTTCTTTATCCCAGCAGGTTTTTGATACTGACACCTAGTGGTGTGGGTGCATGAAGATTTACACTTACTGATGTTGCTTCACAGCAAACCTGTTTTATCTTTTAAGATTTTCTTTCAGAATTTTCTGTGACACTATGTCTTATTGGTTGGAGACATAAATTCAGTCATTCCCTAATTTTTGTTAGAAAACACATTATGTTTGGAATGCTATTTAAATGATAAAAATAATTATTTTTTTCATGAACACAATGTCGATTCTGAGCTTTTTTTTTATAAATGCAAATGTATGAAGACGAACCCTTATTTTTCTGTTTTTTAAAGAGATTTTATATTTAATTATTTCTTTTTTTAATTGGAATATATAATAAGTAAAAAGATCTAGAAACTAATCCAGATATCTTCAGAGGAATTAAAAGACCACTTGCACCTTTTTTCCCTTTTTTTTCTTTTCTTTTTTACTCTTTCTCAGAACATATGTACGTTTATAGGTTCTTTGCATCTATGTTGTATACTGTATGTGCCTTGCTTAATATTTATTTATTTACATAAATCAAGATTTTCTATATCTGCTTTACATTTTATTTGAAGTTTCCTAATGTTTACTATTTAAAAAGATTAAAAAACTCTATTAAAAACATGTTAAGTAAATTAGAAATATTTTTAACTACAACAGTACAATCATTTAGTTTTAATTTTATTCTATACTATTCTGTTGTTATTATTTTTATTACGTCATGCAAAATGCACACACATACATATACAAACACTGTTTACATGATGCATACAAATCACCCCCAGACGTCTGACATCATACACAGACCCATGGTGCAGTCAAACATTACACACACACACACACACGCACACACGCGCGCGCTCACATATGCTCTGAGCCGTAGCACATAAGCATGAACATTAATATGACCCTTGCATGCACAACATAAATCATTCTTATATAAACACAACTCTAAATGATATTTTACAGTTACAAATCCAATAAATCCCTAATAATTCAAACAAACATAATAAATGCGAATATTATACCCAAACACAACACAAATGCACCTAAGATTTAGTGTACATTACATACTCAAAAAAAAATCAACCCACAGACTGTAATCTACCAAATCAATTATGTCCTAATCCACACATATGTGTGTAGAAGCGGTACATACCATGGCCCATAATCTATGAATAATCTACACACTGGCAGTCCTGTCTCTGTGAACTCCAGCAAAGCGCTCCATGTCCTGCTCTTAAGCGTGTTTACCCACAGTGCTCTAGTCATACTCCTCTGTGGCTGACGGTGATGTCACAGAGCCAGTGTACCACAGGCCGCGTGGGATTATTAATATCTGTACTTCGCTGGAGTTACATAAGAACTGCCGTTGGATTATATCGTTACTGTACAGAAAATGGCCGCGAAGAAAGCGGCTTGAGGAGGGACAGCGATGGGAGATGCCCTCTCAGGGGTGAACATAATCCACTCTCGTAGCACTGCATCTTAAATGAGTCTGACTAAATGATAATGGAGAAAGAAAGCAGCTGAACAGATGTGCGCTGTAGTACTGCTGAGAACACACATGGCTTCTCCGGGACGGGGCAAGGGCTATGAATAGAGTCACTCGATAGCAGTCCATTGGAAACTGAGGACACTGCCTGAGGCGAAAGCTGTAGAACAATCCCTCCGAGCCAAAACAGAGAAACCTGCTGGAGCTTCACAAGGGTCATTCCAACTTACTTTGGACTCTTTTAATGCAATCAAACATAGCATGTTTGAGAGCAAAACTAATTAAACAATTAATATTTACAGTACAGGGTAGAGCACATCTTTACACTCACGATGAAAACTGCAGGGACAAATTTTCCTTGGAAGTGTTTACAATATAAAACGTATAATATATTTGATCCCACTTCTGAAATGTTTGGATTTATTCAAATGTATTTTTATTTTTTTAGTAGGAGACAAAACAATCTTAAATAGTTAACTCGTGATTTTGTAAAAAAGCGGGCGTTTGTAGAAAAGTAAACATACTGTACATCTTTCCAACAAACAACTTGTAATATGAGTGCAGGACTATTAATATTTAAAATAACTTTAACACTAGAAACCTGGGGGTTGTCAGACTTATACAATAGCCTACTTAAAAAAAAAGTTTTTGAAAGAAGTCCTTGCAAGATGACTGCATGTGTTTGATCCAATATACACTAAAATAGTACCACTGAGAAATATTATTACAGTCTTAATGATATGTTTAATGTTTACTCCTGCATTATAAAGCTGAACTTCAGTATTTCAGCCTTCAGTATCACAAAATATGCTGATTTGCTGCTCAAGAACTTTTGAACATTAATGTGCCTCCCAAACTTGTATTTATCTATTTTTAAAGCTTGAATTGGCACAGTGTAATTAACAATTAAATATGCTCTTTGACTTGTACACTGACCAACAAAAAAGTAGGCTACAAGCTATTGACGTTTGCCACGCGTGCAGAGCTCAATAGAACACGAGAAACTTTAATTAAAACTTCAATAATGTGTTAATTCCTGGATTCATTTAAAAACCAACCTCTCTAAAAAACAGTCCTCATTCATACATGCACTCACGGTTTCTTCTCGTCCTTCTCTGTGGTTCCAGTATGCTGCTGCTCAGCCGAACAATGACTCACACACAGAATGAGAGAAAAGCACTGACTGTCTCATCACTGTTACAAACAATCACTGTCTCCCCTTTCAGCTTCATCTCTTTATTCACTCACCCTAACCAGGTCAGGTGAGATTTTAATTTATTTATTTCTCACTGGCTCGCTCTCCTGTGTGTGTGTGGATGCTCTCTTACTGTCTCTGAGGCAGGAACATTTCAGTTACATAATGTCTATGCTTCTGCCCACTCACTCACAGCTCAATAGCAGAGATAGGATGTCCTAAAAGTGTCATGTCACGAGAGGCATTTATTAGACTCTCATCATACAGTGTAAGTGCATATGGATTTCAGTCAGTATCTAGACTGTCTAAATAATGTGTGCGTGTGTTTCAGGGAGATTTTCACAGCTGCTGAGTCCAGGGTAAAATCCCATGAGCATCAGTGTATGCACCTGCTTCAGCTTTATCACACATGCTGAGGTTCTCATGGTAACGGCGATGTCATCATGAGCGCAGGGTGGATTGTTGACTTGCTGGACAGTGGCTTTTGGATATTTTATGTGTATTTGCTGCTCAAGAAACTTCTGGTGAATAGTTTTGTTGCTTAATGGAGCAGTTCCCGAACAGAGTTTAAGACTAGTCCTAGATTAAAGTAAATGTTAAGAGCTGTCTAAACTAGAAAAAGCACTGAGATATCTTAAAATACATTATTGTCATTGTTTGGTCTTAAAATGCTCACAGATGATGCATTTCTAAAAATTCTTAACTGTCCTAAATTAGCAAAGGTCTAGTCCTGGCTTAATCTAATCTCTATCCGGGAAACCGGCCCAATATTTTTGTTGATGCATTTTACGCCACATAAAATATATGTATTGCCACTTTTAATTACTTTAACGCATCCTTCCTTATTAATTTCCATCTCTCTCTGTCTTTCTCTGTACAAACTTTTGAACACTATTTTTACTGTATGTGATAAATAAATCACCAATAACAAAAAGAGACAGTACGACAGTTTTGAGTGCTGAGCAACTCACATTTATTTTACAATACACTTTGTGAGCATTTGGCTGTATGGTTACATTCCTGTAAGACACAGTTATATGTAAGGCACAAAAAAAGAACAAACTCGAACAAGAGAGGTAAAAGAGGTTTTGTAACATTGTTCACAGATCTGACATCATATTGTGTGGAGCCAGCTGTCATATCACACACTGTCAAACCACAGTGTAACAGCTGAAATTAACTTGTGACTCTTAATTGAATCTTAAGTGCACTTTGCAGGATTTTATTTAACTTCACAATGTCAGTCAGATCTCCCAAGGCTACCCAATGTTACAGACTGTATTATTACAAAACACTACTCAACTGTGCAAAATTGAAATTGTATTCACCAGCATTAGATAGTGTAATTCAAATTACCTCTGGTTGCTGTAAAGTGTGGCACAGCAATGTCAAAGAAAGTCGTCTTCGACAATAGATCAGTGCCTGCTTCTACACAATTCACCGGTAATAAATTGAAGAGCAGTTATTGTATGCAGCATGACATTTTAAATTGTAGTCAAACAAAACTAACTAGTCTTTCTCGCTCTCTTTTTTTTTCCAAAGGCACAGTAATGTTAAAGGGATGAAAGTTTAGCTCTAGTTGACTAATCGAGGAACACTCCGATGAGGATGATGATGAGAAGAACGATGCTGCACACGGCTCCACAAATGGCAACAGAGACCAATTTCTATGACAAACAGATAAAAAACAACAACAATGGAAAATCCACTATGTATGAAAGTGTAATTTTACCTCTTTTGTGTGTAACTGGTTAGAAGCAAATAAACTGGCATTGATTAGAATATATGCAAATCTTTCTTTAAAACAATTAAAAACCAAAAAAAGCTGTGATCATGTTCAAACTGGGTTAAATTAGAGACAAAGTGATAGCAGATGAAACAGTTAGTGATTGGGCATTGGGTGTTACCTTGGAAACCATGCTTAGGAAGGATTGGCTGCATTGGAGCTGGAGGAGGCGGAGTTAGTACTGGTTTTAGCAGACAGGCCCACAGATAAGCCAACAATGAGTGCGACCACAGCGAGCACCACCAAAACAATAAGAGCAAGAATAATGTACTTCTGTACAAGACAAAAATAAGTTGTTAATGTCTCTTAAACATTAAACCGAGCACCATATTTTGTGGCCTATATTTTTCAGCAAGGAAATGATTCTTTATAAGGAGTTAATGAACAAAACCTGCACAGCCTAATCAGAAGCAGTATTATATTTTGGCTTCTGAAACATCTGTATGGTTTTCTTCTTACCCTGCGTGCCTGCGTCTGGTACCTCACAGCTTTCTTGGTCTCCACTTTAGCTTGGTCCACGTACTCTACTGCATTGTTTACATTCTTTTCAATGTTGTCAATCATCTCCCCCTGTACAACATAATTGAAAGAGTTCACGAATGAATGCTGTATGGGTTAAATATTAGGTGAACAAGCAATCACTGATTACTGTATACTGCACCTGGGTCTCAACAAGCATGGCCATGTCCACAAACATGTCATGAAGCTCTTTAATGCTAGACTCCAGCCGCAAGATGTCTTTATGTCTAGACTCGATCTCATTAAGGGCCTGACGAGTTATCTGAGAGTCAGAGATGATCTGAAACAAAAGGAAATCTTTTAGTAGACTCTGACAGTGACAACACGGCATAAAGCAAAGCACTAAAGCACTTTATTTATTATTAAAGGAGAACTGAATTTCATCTAATTACAAAAAAATGAGAAGTCATGGTGAACACTTTGGAGAGTAAAGTCTTCATTTTGTACCCTACCTTACAGTAGTTGTGTGTCAGTAATTTAAAATATATTAATAATAGTGTTCAGCAAGAATAAACTTATTTTGGCCTCGATGAGCAGAAAGAACTTCTTTCACAAACAATTAAAACACTTAGATTTTATTAAAAAGGCCAATACATTGTTCAACTTTTTTACAGTGTACTCCAAATTAAAAAGATGAGAGGAAATGGGATAAATGTTAACAGAATGATTAGTTTAAGTTGAGGCTGAGCCACCCCTTTTAAGCTTAAACAGATAATTATGGAGAGTGCAAAGCAGCAGCCAGCAGAGGGCGCTAACGGTTGAAAAATGTGCTGCTCTCATGTCGCCTCACATTAACAGAAAACTGAGAAGCCAAAGAAAGCTGGCTCTGGACGAGAGCTGCAACATTGTAATATTTCCTCCTTTAACCTCTAGTAAGGCTTGAAAGAGTCATTTTAAGAAAGCAAACTCACATCGGAGGTGAAAATAGAAGGGTTTCCAGTCTCCAGCATCACTTCCAGTTCCTCATTAGTTGTTATTCTTCCAGCTACAAGATTCAGAGGGAAATATATTAGTGAAACACACTTCTCACAAACCGGAAAATCCTGTTAAGGACATTATTTGTTTGATAAATGTGTGAATTTGTCAAGGGTAAACATGAAATGATGACCAGCAATTGCTATTAGACTAGTCTGTTTGTATAATTGTTTGGCTTTGTGTCATGGAACAGTGTATGTGTGTACCGTGTACTTTTAGGAGTGTGTGTGTGTGTGTGTGTGTGGTCAAGCTAAGTATGCCTTGGGGACTATATTGATTCAGCTGGGAAAATGAGATGGAACATTACAATGGCTGAAATCATCAATGTAATGGAAAAATATACACATGCTCGTATAATATGACCCCTGAGAAAATGACCAGCACTTATATGCATACTTATAACCAGGAAAACTCTGTAACACTTTATTGCGAAAGGCCACTTTAGATATTTTACTAACAGTAAGTAACTTTCAACTACATGTCAACTAGTAGTCATTAGAGTATTAGTAGACTGTCTGCTTAATGTCCCCTAACACTTTATTTTGATGGGTCCACAATATACTACATGCTGACTATAAGAAACTTTGCAAGTATATGTCAACTTATTCTACTAAACCTACCCCTAACAGTCTAATCTGAGAGTTAGCAGACATGTAGCTGTGAATTAATAAAAATTGGTTGACATTTTCTTACAAAGTTACTTAAAGTTAGTAGAATGTCTAAATGGACTATCAAAATAAAGTGTAACCGAAAAATCATACCATATACATAATTTATCTAATACACACACACACACACACACACACACACATGTCTGGTTTGCTATCCTTGTGGGGACACTCTATAGGTGTAATGGTGTTTCTACTGTACAGACCTCCTCATGGAGACCTCACAAATGTCCCCACGAGGTCAAAATTGACTAGTATTCCTATCTTTGTGGGGACAATTGGTCCCCACGAGGATATAAAAACCTGTCCACACACACACACACACACGTATACATATATACATACATACATACATATATATAATACACATAATTGAAATAAAGTTTCAACAAATGTTTCCGAACAAAATCACACAACTTTCATGGAAATTGGCTTCAAATGCAAAATTGAGGTAACTGAGTCTTTATGCAAATCACATCAGTCACGTGACTGATGACTCATTATCCTATCACATGATATTCTGCTCCTGGCCCACTGTGCAGGATCTCTGGAGCCCTGTTGCCCAGGTAACGCTTGCCTTATAGTCTCGGGTGACAGCCCGCTCAGTTTCATGTGTCGTAAAGCACAGAAAGTACCTCATTAATCCTCTCACGCTGGGACTACTTCACTCACACCTTCTCGCTCTCTCTCTCACACACACACACACACACACACACACACAACATGTCTGACCACAAGTTACTCAAGTAAAAAGAGAAGTGGACAAAAATGATAAGGCAATATTTTTGTCCTTACTGAACAATTCAACAATGAAAAATAATGAGATTACATTTAATAGTGTTAACAAATCATAAAATATTAAATTAGAAATTAGTGTTTTTGATATTTTAAGTAAGAAGTGAATGAGAGGCAATGTGATCTAATACGAATAAGAGGAAATAAGCTGCACTTTTAAATATGCAATCTTAGCTAATGTGTTTCCCAATATCTGCCTTTTTTTTTTAAATCTCTAAGATTGGCCTGAGAACTGATGCAGAAATCTAATACTGTTTAAATACCCCTTGCCGAATGTGCAAGTGTTAATAATTTAAACAAAATAAGAGGGATAATAAAAATTGCATGTTATTTTTTTATTTTATTTTTTTTATTTAGTACTGTCCTCAATAAGATATTTAACATAAACCCATAAGCTTTGGCTAAAAGCGTCTACTAAATGACTAAATATAAATGTAAATAAACAACTATCATAAAATACAAAAACAGTTATGGATCATCCAGGAAATGACTCACAGTGTTAAGATTCATGGGTATGTAAACGTTTGAATGGGGTCATGTTTATAAAGTCAATTATTGTGTCTTGTGGTGTATATGTAAAGATCTGTTATGTGAAATAGCTTTTGCAGGACACTACTGAATAAAAAAAGCATGCAATTTTCATGATCCCTCTTATTTTGTTTCAATTATTAATATTTTGCAAAGAGTATGTAAACTTATGAGCACTACTGCATATCATTCATCCCTAGAGAAAAAATAATAATAATTTATTAATTTATATATGCATATCATTTTGAAACAAAATGATTTGATTGAGCATTTTAAGGGGGACATTTGTCAGCTTTTAATGGTCTAGCTTACGGGTCTAGTTAAGGCATCATGCGTAGATATGTGCGTGTGGATATATAAAGATTACCATGTGTGACTTACTGATCTCCAGCTGTCTCTGAATCCTGCTTTTACTTTTCTCTCTGAAGGACATTTGGGCTTCATTATATTGCGTCATCACCTCCACAAACTTTCGTGACAAGTTAGTGTACTAAAAAAAAGATACAATAAGAGCAATAAATCAGTTGGGGAATAAAATCCCACTGGATGGTTGGATGAAAAAGAAGAGAAAGTTTTCACACCTGTGTTTTCTGAATGCGTGTATCCACTGAGGCTTGATTCATCTGTTCATCTGGAGGTAGATTCTGCTGCATTGCTTAAGAGAAAATAGATGGAATTTAATTCATCATCTTATCCAAGTGCAGTGGTGCTCTTATCTTCAAAATCCTCAACATCTAATCTCCTCAAACGTTCCCTCAGAATCTGCAACTCACATTTGAGGCTGGTCCGGACAAAATTGCCATGTTTCTTGATTTCCACTGTGAGTTGTTCTAGCTCTTCTTTTGTCCCTGAAAGCAAAGGCATATTTTAAAATAACAGAAACTAATATTATTCATCAAGGATGCATTAAGCTGATAAAATGTGATCGTATAATTCATGTTACAAAAGATTTCAATGAAATGTTCTTCTTTCGAACGAATCATGATTTATGAAGGACCATACAACACTTAAGACTGGAGTAATGATGCTGACGTATTTGAACCACAGTTATGTTCCTTAAAAACAAACAAACAAAGCACAATAAGAATGTTTTACTGTATTTTCAACAAAAACATGAATAAAAAAAAAACAATCTGCCTTGGTGAGCCTTCCTGTTATTTCAGGGCCTGATGTACAACTCTACACATGCTAGACTACAAATAAACCATCAGCTATCAGCATTTTTGTATTTTTTTTTTATTACCGATAACGTTTTAGAAAAACTGCGCCCCCCATAAAGCAATTTTACATTACGTTATGTGTATGTTGTCATGTTAAAGAAATATAGAGATGGTATGTGTGAAAATATAAAATGCAGGCAAGTATATGGAAGAAAAGTGACTAAATGACTCTTAAAAAAAAGTACTATCGTCAAACAGATCATTCAGCTTGAGAGGTAGAAGTAAAGCCGGGCAGAAACACTCACACCCTCACTGATGTCTTTATCTCAATCTCACATTCCCGCCTGCATGTCCTATACATGCCCTGCAAGTAACAACAAAACTACCCCACAACACACACACTGAAAATTAAGAATGTGATGGGAAAACGGAAATTCCTTGAATGCATGCCCAAACTTGACTGCCTCAGTTGGTAAATATAGTATGAGTAGACACCATTTACAATTCCTCATTAACACGGACTAGTTATTACAAATGTTTTCAAGCAAAAAGGTGTCCATGTGAAAATGTTTTCCCCAAAGCACTTCCCTGGCTTCTCTAGTGGTGTACTTGTATAGAGTAATGTGATGTGATACATCCGACAGAGAAAGTCCATGGTCTTGCGATGTTATAAGGTGCTGCTGGGCAGAGAGTTCTAAAACCGTTTCTTTGTTCAAGAGTAAATTTTTTTTTTTGTGGATATGAATGACAGAAAGTTTAAATTATGTACTCAAATAAAACTCAAATATAAAAATTATGCAAAACCACTGTTGTCCATTAAATAATAAAACAAAAGAGGCTGAAAGCTAAAATGAAGTGAGTGATTTGGATACATTTACAACTCAAATAACAATCAGTATAAACTAGCCGTGGTGTCTTTTTAACCCAAATGCATAATAAAGAAGGTAAAACATAGCTAAAATTGGGCTTAAAATTAGTTTAAAATATGTTATTTAAGACTTAGTTTAAGGAATAGGTCACCAAGAGTGCTCACTTTCAAGTTGTTTTAACCTTCTGCTGAACATAAATATATTTTGAAGAATGTTGTATTGACTTTCATAGTATCTTTTTGGTCAAAGTCTATGGTTAACGTCAACTGTTATCTACATTCTTCTAAATATCTCCATTTGTGACTGAAAAAACAAACTCATACAGGTTTGGAACAACTTGACAGTGGGTAAAAACTATTTTTATGTTTATTATGCACTATTCATTAAGCTCAGTGTGAAAGCTTTTCACCGTACACTAAGGGACATCTTACTGAGGCAACCTGGGGTTAAGAGCCTTATTAAACGTCTCAATGGTGATACTCTAGCTCATATACCACTTCAACCCTCTCCACCTTGTCATTTTGTTCATATTTCACAGTCTTTGAGTAAAGATGACTTACTCTCATCAGGGTTTGGGGCTGAAAGAATCCCACTATGTTTTTTCTTCACATCATGCACTAGGGAAGAGATCTTGTCAATGACACCTCTGACTTCCTCCACCTTAAAAAAAACAAACAAAAAGAAATTCAGAAATGTTATTCTTTAATAGTTTTACTTTAGTGTGCTTTTACACAAGAACTACTAGAGATGTTGTGATATGATTTTTAAGTTTTTTTTCTGATTATATAAATTATTAAAGTTAAAGTAGGCTCCTGAAAACAAATATCTAGATAATAAAAGCACATACATTACTGAAACTACAGTATATACTTGTAGATTTGCATTACCAGCCGACCAAAACAATATATTGGTGATAGACTGTCCATAATAAGATTAATAATAAGATTAATCAGACATAAAGTTTTCCTCTTTTAGACAGTCTACGTTACCACCAATATATTGTGTACAGAGGAGGAGCACCTCTTATAAAGATGAATGACTGTACCTTTCTGAAAAAATCCTGCATAAAGCCATCTCTCTCCATGGACACAGTGACACCTCCATCTTCACTGGCACTCTGCCTGCCCTAAAACAAGCCAGAAAGATACAGTAACGTACACGTTCCTCAAGCATGGAGAAAGAGCACTAAAGTTACGCTGACATGAGCATGCTGCATGATAATACCAAATATGTGCTAAATGTTGTATTTCTCCGCCAGTGTTAACAATCAGAGTAACTGGTTTATTATTAATTAATCACTTGCCCCATTCAAATGAGCCAGTCGGTCCCTCATAACAACGTTGTTAAAATGTCGATTATCTTCTGTTGATTGTAGACGTCCCTTGCGGTCCGTGCGCGTTAAAGTCCATTGTAAGTCCTGACCAGACCGTGACAAACTAATTTATGGTGTTATTACATATGGTTTTCTTGTTTAAAGAGCCATCCAGTTATGAAGCGTTGTGTGTCTGCTTGGTTGCCATCCTTTAATTCACCGTCCTGTCCCCAGCTGACGGCTCTCTTTGAAAAAAAAAACAGTGGGCGCAGCTACACGAAACAGCGCGGTAGTAACCATAGAAACAGCGTGGTGTTGTCAGGTTTATTTAGTTTATTTTTTTAAATCTCTTTATAGTTTTCTGTGTGTTTTTTTATTAAATGTTCATTACAATTCTCGTTGTCATTATTCAAGTGTAAATTCTATTCTTGGCGATGTAGCATATTGAAGACGTTGTCACGTGATGTCCGTTACTTTTTTCAACACTCTTCTGAAGAGACCAATCAAAATTATTTTCATTCAGTCTACTTTTAAACATATAAATTGCACGGGTATAAGTAACTTACGTCAAGAGACAACACTTTCAATTGCTTTCTTTAAGCTAACGTTATTTAAATGTCATTGCCTTTGTTAAGATAAACAAGGTTTCAATGTGCTTGAATGGAGGCTTTTGCTTATTAAGCCTTCATGCGCCACCTAGTTACTCTTTAACAAACAGCTATTAGTGAAATCTCAAATTTCCCAGTACTTTTTTTTTAATCATCGCTCGTAATTAGTAATTAGCGATATAAAACAAGACGGTGAATCAAGTACAATTGTTCTCACTTCTGACTAATTCACGGCAAAAATTAATAACCAATCGATGTTAACTTCAGCTTTATTCTTCTAGCGTCAATGCACTTCAATCCTGATGTATCTCTTCAAAACATCAATACAATCTTAAATTACTGCTTTTGTTTTATGCTATAATCAACAATTAATTTACAAATTAAAGCTATCAAAGCTGCAACGTGATAAACTGCAGCAACGTATTTAATTTTGTGACAAACATGAAAACCACACATGGCGCCAGTATTATGACCAAACTGTTTGAATTTTAATTATGTACATTTGAATTATTTACAAGTGTTATTTAAAATAGTTTTTATTTCAACTTGAATATTTAACATTTGTAATTTAACACAAATTATTTTTTAAAAGCAGTTTTACAGACTATTTTCAAACAACAGTTTTTTTCTGAGTTCTGAAATTGCAAATATTTAGTTTTTAAAAATTCAAACTCTAAAAATCAGATCTTACAAAAAACTCGGTCAGAGACGTCAGTAAAGATAGTTTGCGGTTTGATATTCGGATTTCTTTTGGCTATAAATACACAACGCGCTGTCATAAACATGCAAATAATCCCGAATGTCGTTCACCATGATTTGTGAATTCTGGTGATGCCGTGCCTTTTGGCCATTATAGTTTTTTTTTTCTCGATGCAACTCTTAATTTTATAATGCTTATAGATCTGAAAGTTGGAAACGTAGCAGACTGAAACCAGTATCTTAACCAGCTTGATCTGTGATTTTTTTCACAGCAAAGCTCTTGTCCATAACCCCCTTGGTAAGTCCGCTATAGTAAGGAATGTAGGCTAATAATTGGCGCTCTCCGTTTATATAAGTTTAACGTGTTTTACCATTACACGCAGACTGCTTGAATACAAAAACACTGTTTTTAAGTCAAACTCTATTTGTGAAAACTTTCACAGTCGCTATTTATTGCGTATCAGTGTTTCTTCTCTCTTTTTCTTCTATCACAATGTCACACGGTGCTGTTCCACTGAATAACGGTTTTCCAAGCCCTAAGATAAATCGTATGCGTCTCTAATGAACGTTTCACATACGAGGAAATGTTTCACAATGTATTTTTTGTCAGTTCATCCTTCCTGAGCCCTTATGTACTGTTCTGATTTGTGACACATTTCACAGAGCACTTTTGGACAGTTAACCCTTCCCTGAGTAATATTAATCTCTATTCTCATCTGTGAAAACTTTCACAGGTCAGTACTGGTCAGCTGACGCTTCCCCGAGTCACGTGCATCATTATTCTGATCTGTGAAAACTTTTACCTATACCGTTCTGCATAATTATGCTTTACGACCATATCTTGCAAATACTGTTAACGCCTGACAATTATGTCGATACTTTATGATTTTAAATGGCATAGCCTAAGTCAAATCGAAAGCAAAAAATCTTATACTAATCCGTGAAGATGAGGCACACGTCCAAGAAGATGGCAAGTCATTTAAATATAAAAATCGTCTAAAATATAAAAATAAGATTAATACTAAAACAGGCCCGATAACCTTGTTTTATTTTCTAATTGTAGATATAAATAAAAAGTAAATCATAATGGAACCGTGGTGTACAATTAGTCATGACAGCCTATGACGACGAGATCTGAATTTCTGAGTTAGATTTTTAGAAAATTGAATATGACGTTCTGAATTTCTTCATCTTGAAGCTGCATTATTAAAAACTGAATATTTGCAGTCTCCGGGGAAAAAAAAAATCTGTTGTTTGAAAACATAATACTCTGCCTTGTGTTGAAAATGATTTGAGTTACATTTCAAATGTTAAATATCCAAATTTAAATATATAATTTAAAACTATTTTAAAACCCATATAATATTTCATAATATTTCCAACAAAACATCCATATTAATGTTTGGTTAAATAACACTTGTAAATAATTCAAATGTACATAATTCAAATTCAAATAGTTTTATAATACTGGCTCCATACAGATGCAAATGATATAGTACGTGAAGGTTAAAGATTAATCTGATACAATCGTTTATCTTTTACACTGGAAAACAACATAAACATTTACTTTATTCAATAAACAATCAGGGCCTCTGAAGATTTAATAAATCAAAAGAAATCTGCATTTCGAACCATCCATTTACAAAAAAAAAAATCTTTTTCAAAACACTAGAACAAAAGTAGTAGAAGAAACATGCATTTGCCATTATATTTCCTACAACTGTTAACTTGGAAAACGACTAAAAAGATTTTCTGAGACCCTGCAACTTATTGCAATGCAGTTTACAAGTAATAAAGGAAGTCATCAAGGTTCATGTTTGGCTCCTTGTGAATGCTCTGACCAACCAGGAAGGCCAGTTTGTGGGCGTACTGACATGGGGCTGGCACTCGGACGATACCCTTAGAAAAAAAAAGAAAAAAGAATGAAACAGAATATGTAAGATGGAACATATTATAATGGACTATTAAGAGTAATACTAATAACACTGGTTATTACCTGCCAGTTGTAGTACATGTGGCAGAGTTTGTAGGTGAGTCTCTGCATGTGATCAGGTTTGAGGCCGCTGTTGTCAAACACCACGTTGTAGTGAGTAGGTGAAACACAACCAAAGCGCACAGCCTGACTCACAATGAAGAAATCGTACCTGAGTGATGAGCACATGTAGTATTGAATAAATGTGAGCTCTTAGCATTATTTGACAAATAATACATAGCTAATACTAAGGGTTGACTATAGGATTTTACTTGAGGGGGAGATTTTCTTTGCATTTGTTAAATGTTCTTAATCTTTCCTTCCTATGACAGTGAAGCCCAGAGAGAAGCTACAAGAGTTTTTACTGAATTAAAAGGTGGATATAGTTTGTGCAACCAACTGCAATAACCAGGAAAAAGATTTTACAAGATATTTTATAAATTTATAAATACCCATCTGGACCCCGTGATTTATGGATAGATACAGACCAGGTACAATGACTCTATACATACCACTCAGGACGAGTAACTTCATTGTCAATGACTGTCCCAGGAGGAGGGTTGGCAATTTTGCCATCAATCCGGGCAAAGAATCTGGAGCTGATGCGCTTTTTCACCACCACCACCGACAGCTTGGGCCTGTATGAAAAACACAAGTGATTGCAACCAAGGGAATTCAACATCCGCAAAATGTAAAGTTGTGAAGTGTAGCTCACTCGTAATCTTGCCCCATGGTCTTAATGGACTGCATGATCTGAGGGACTTCATAGTCCACCACGCTCTGCAGCATGCCGTCTCCAACTCCATCTCGGTACACAATGATCCGGGAGGGTAGAGAATTGTTATACTTCAGATAGGCCTTCAGGGCAGCTGAAAAGACATACAGTAGCTTCAGTAACACTTTCGTAAAGACAAGTTTGTAGGCCACTCGGTCAGTGTCACCTTTCTTAGTGGCTTTCGGATCATTCAGGAAAATAATATGTGACAGAAAGAAATGCATTAATGTAAATGCATGTAACATTTCACACCTTGCAATGACCCCTTCAGTGCATCAATGATCTCCTGACCACGGTTTTGCAAGACACACTTGGAAAACCACCTAAAAAGGTAACAAAAAGCAACATTACATAACCCAACCACACAATCTGAGTCTCTAAAATATTACTGAGGATTAACTGTAGCCCCATTTATGACAATAACTTTTTTGCATTATTACTCAACTAGTCCAACATAATAAGCATTAACTTTAAATGCATCTGGTTAAACAGTGCCATTTTGTTATAATTAATTACCTGGACATGCCCTGGTTCAGACTGGCCACCAGCGCTCCGATGGATCTCTTCCCAGCAGCGGTATCATGGTAACAGTCTATGCCCACAATCATCAGCTGACGAAGCTGTAAAACAAAGCTTCATTGTAAAATCTGACATTTGACAAGAGCAAGCAGGACAGATATAATTGGAGTCTTACTGGGATTTCAACACTCCACAGCTCTCCACCCATTTTGCAGTTCATCTGCAAAGCAATCTTGGTGGCCACTGTCATAAGCGCTTGAGGTTTGCTGATGGTGCGAGCCACCACACACTGACTAGGAGTAGGGCAGTCCACACACAGGTACTTCTTGACACAGTCATACTTGTCCTTTCGATTGGTAGGGAGGATCACCACCACCTATGAAACTCATACCAGCAGTATATAAGAAAAGCTCTGGAGATGCAAATCATACATACATGCATGTGATTGCCGACTCACCATCTGTGTTTCACGTGCTACGTTTTGTTGCAGGGCTCTCAGGAGAGATTCCTGACGATCCTCGTACTCAATCCTGTTTGGGCAGGAAGAATTATTAACATGAAAATAATACCCAATTTTTTTTTTATATTTAGTGTTTCACACAACTCACATGATGGCCCTCTGCATGCGGATACCCATGGGACCAGACACTTTGTTGAGAGTCTGAAGCAGAGATTGGGCAACGTCTGCATTTCGTCGAGTGTAAAACATCAGCCAGTTGTCCAGAGACATGCAGCTGATCAGAGGAAGACCTCTCATCTCCTTAGACCAGTCGGCTGTCCATGGGTTATATTCATACTGAGGGATGAAAATGAAAATTAACCAGCCTGTTGCCTTATGAATGGCTGATGGGATGAGAAGTCATCTCTCTTACCGCTCTGCCTCCCTGGATGATCCTCTCGGAGGGCAAAACTCTTCCATTAAGGCTCAGCAGTCGATTCTCAAAGCTCAGACCCCAAGTAGTCAGTTCATTCTGCACATCTGCATTTCTAAAGGAAAGAAGAGTGGACGTGAGAGTTGATAAAATACATTAACCCCAATTTTAAGCAATACATCATTAGGGCTTGTGTAGAAGCTGTACCTGTTGATGTTGGAGATCAAGCGGTTAATTCTGCTCTCTCTCTGTTCAGGACTCAGCCTTGTGTGTGAGGAAAGATCCTTCATGATGTTGAAATCAGCACGCATCTTATCTGTCAGTCCTGCACAGGAAACAGATGCATGCACATCAGAGTTGTTAAAAACATGACAGCTAAGTCTTAGGTCACATAATTAGGTAATGGAATTAAACAGACATAATTTCACTCCAACGGCCTCATGGGATAGTAAAGCTCTGGCATCCTCACTCTGGAATATTTTAAATTCACCACTGAAAGGGTTAAAAAACGTATATTTTTGTCACACACTGAATTTGTTATTCGTATACTGTCCTTAATTTTGACAGAAATACTCAGGGAAAGATCACACTCCTTGAGAAAGTATTGCAATATTAATATTATTTTATGACTTCTTTCCTTTATTTTAGTAAAACGTGAGGCACTGTATTTTACTCCCATTATTAAGACCTAACTAAAACAAGAAACTAATAAAAATAGAATAAATTAAACCAGCCATGATTTAGCGAAAATATTAAAATCGGATAAAAAGGGACGGATTAATAAAACAGCGTTTTAAATTTAAGTTCTCTCATTATAAATCAACAAAGTGCACGTTATTATTTGTATTATTTGAATGTAACTTGTTTAACAAGTTTATGAGAGTCATATATCTGTTTATTCTTTATCAAGAACTAATGATCAATGGATCACATCACCGGTTATTATTTTAAAACGTCAAATAGTCTAAACTATCTCGGTTGTAGACTTGAAAACATTTACTTTTAGTGCTTATTCCATAAAAGAAATGTGTTCTATTTTTATTCATATTCAAGTTTTTTTTTTACAGAAAGTGTGCATGCATGACAGAAAGCCCCTTGACACTAAAACACTTGTATTAGTTCCTACTAATGAAATGACTTAAAATTAGGGTGCCTTGCATAATAATAGTTTATATAGTGCCTTTCCTAAGCTCAAGGATGCTGGAAGACACAGAAAGCTTGAAATATTTTTAACCAATTCAAAATGAAAGCAAATACTCCTGATGTAATCAGTGAAGATCGCACATCTCTTTAAAAAGGTGCATCCAAGAAAACATCAGCTTATTAATAAATCATTTTTTCATAACTATTAGGCCACTTCTGCATTATTTTATTCACACACATTTTAAATTTCATTATAAAATTATTCTCTGGAATATTTGAGGTCATAGTAGTAGCTTCTATTCTTTTTGGCAGAACTTATTATAATTTACTCCTCAAACCAAAGTTACACCCTTGCCACGTTTTGAAATGAACACTCACTGTAATTTTTCTAATGACTTTATAATGTTGTATTACAGTGTGAGTGTTGTTTTTCTTTGTCATTTTATCTCCATTGACAAACCAAACTTGTACAATAAGTCAGTGTAAACCGCCTTCTGGCGGCGGTAGTTTCAAACAGGACTAACCTGTGAGGTAGCAGAACTCTGGGACGAGCATAGCAGGTCCTGGTGGAGGACGACCTGACGGCCCCAGTCTCTTCACATGACTAACCAGAAGAACCTGGTTGCCATCTGTTATGTCCAGACCATATTGCTGGAGAAGAGGCAAATAGAAATGGAGTGTGACTGCAATTCTGTAGCCAGTGTCAAAATAATCCCCCGTTAAGTTACCGTTTTGAAGTAGTTCTTGAATGAGATGTCTGTGTCTCCCTTTTTAAATGTGTTGTTGGGTGTATGATCCCAGGCAATGTCATCAATCCTGTACGTCTTGTTGTTGTACCTATTATTTGCCACACACGTTACTTGTTACTTCACAAATTTTATACATTGAACAAATTTCCCAGATTTTAAAACATTTAAAGTCTGTGCTAAAAATAAACGTATGCTCATTTTACTTAGTCAGAATGATCAGGCCCACAAGCTCCTTGGTGCAGGCTTCAGGGAAGCGCTGGTCTCCACACTGCTGTCTTAGACTATACATGAAGTCAAGTACAGTCTCACTGCGCAGAACCTTGTGACTCACATCGGTGCACAGCATGATGCTGGACTCATACTGAAGAATAGTGGTTACAAATCCAGGCCAAATCGTCAGCCTGCAAACAGATTTAGACTGGCTCAATTGTTCAATCCCTCTCCAACAGAAGGTAAATGACACAAAACACATTTGTTTCAAAACCTGTGCTGGGGGATGTTGAACGGATCATCAGGGTTGTAGTAATGGCGTCCGATCTGCTGCATGTTCAGTATTCTTAGAATTCTAAAACACAAGGATGTACATTAATTATCTTGTAAATACCACTGTTTCTAACAAAGCAATATCTGTGATTACCTCCTGAAGAGGATGTTATAAAATTGCAAGCACACAGGAGAGGATGGCGGGAGCTCATTGGTCAGCGTAACCGTGATCTCAACCTTCTCACCGTTTCTAGTCTCACTGCACAGGACCGTCTCCTACAGATAAATCAATTTATCATTGACAACCAAATCAAAACCACACTCCAAAGCCTCATGTAAGATGCTGCCTCATGTTAAATTGTAAGCACTGGAAACATACAGTATTGTGCAGTTTATTAGGGAGGAAGAGAATGGCTCCATCAAAAGTGTGCGCTTTGCCCAGAGTCTCATCATGCTGGAAAAGCAAAGCCGATCGCAAACGCCGGGACTCCATAGGTGGCTTGAAGTCCACGTGGTACTGATACAAAGCCCACAGAGGTCGTGAAAGAAGACGCATGAAGTTGGCCCTAAGTTCAATGGCAGTTCCTGAAACACCTGTGGTTATAGGAAGAGTGTCAAATCTAACAATCACACTTCATTCCAAGTCTTTAAGGGTTAATTCAGCCAAAACTGAAAATGTAATTACTCAAGTGAACCATGAGGATGAGTAATTACAGTATTTTAATTTTTAGGTGAACTAACCCTTAATGTCACACAATCCTTCAGAAATTAATAATATGACGATTTTGACTATTTGATTAATATAAAATTAATGTAGAATATTTGTTTTTGAACACTGAATTTTTGTCTCAGATTTGTCTTTAACAAATGACCCCACATAAAGCATCAAACTAAATTTAAATAAAAATCAAATCAAAACAGGAAAATCAAGAAGCCAGTGCCCCTACCCAGCTGAGACTATTGCTCAAGTTCAAAAATCAAGTCTTGCTCATGTGTTACATATGGCGTTACCCGTTTTGGACTCCTTCACATGTTCCATTAGCTGGCGAGTGTGGACACCAGAATCATGGAAATCTCTCCTGCGTCCACCTCTTTCCCCAATTTTTACCTGCTGAAAGCCTGCAGAAATCTGCATCATCACTACAGGGAGAAAATAAGCAAGAGTGAGAAATGGGACGAGGGCATATCATCATAACATGCATGCAACAGTATTCCCACTTGCTGCTCTAATGCACTCACCTTCTTCAGACATGGCTCCAGGAGCTGGTTTCTGTCTCCCTCTACCCACCAGCTGACCTTCAGGTGGAGTGGGCATTACCGGCTTTGCAGCCCCTTGTGATGCAGAAGGTTGCTACAGAGGATTTGAAAAAATAATAGCTTTATTTCAATTAAGTGTTATCATATTACTCTATCATATATATATATATAAACTCACCGCGCCAGGAGCAGCAGGCTCCTGACCACGACCTCTGCCTCTGGATCTCGCTCTTGCTCGTCCAGTCATGCTTCTTCTCAAATGCTTTAATGCCAATCCAACGTACTGTAGACAAGTTGAGGTTATCATTTACGTTAACCTTCTACCCTTTGGTGCACAACGGGCCAATTTTTCAGCATAGTTTTTTTTATTTTTGACAGAATGACAGCCTCAATCACCATACTTGAGTGAACGAGTGTTGTGTAGTTTATGCACAATGTATGCATGCTTATAGCCTAACGTTAATATTTCATGTTGCACAGAATCAAATCTGAAAGGACACGAGTGAGGAAATGTAACTTGTTAGTTAACTTATTTCATGGCCGACTTTGAGATAAATGCTTAACGTAATTTGCCACAATCTATGAGCTATGTAAATTAAAATGCATTATTAATTGTCTAAATGTTGAGAAATCCTATTGTTAAGTTATACGGAGCAGTAAAACATGACTGACGCAGTTTCTTCGAGTGTATGGCGCGAAACGGTCACGTGGGGGTTAACGTATTCAAATTCTAAGGGTCTAACGCATTAATTATATACGTTAGTTTAATATTAATCTCTACTTGCACTGACATTTTTAAAACAATAAAATGTTTTTTTTAACCAATCCATTTTTCTTTTAAACTAAAAAAACTGCTCTTTCTCGATTACATTTTTAACAGTTTTCTGACAAGTGCGCACGACACGTGCAAAGGATGAACGTTAGGCCTAACGTTACATACATTAAAAGGATACGTTAATCATTTAACGTAAAAGTCATTTATTATTATAGTGTGACATTTTAAGAAACATAGTTATACAAAATTACAATCAACATCGTTTAATGTTAAATTCATGAATGTGTCCGTTACTGATGATACGCACTTGTTTGGCGCACTAACGTTGTGTCTTTCGACAAAGTTATAGAACTCTGTCTGCTAAGATGAAGTTTAAAAGCTTATGCCAATGGTTCGATACCTCTAAAATCGTCTTAAACACTCAAGGAAAGTGCTCTGCCATCGTGTACGTTAACAGTGACATGACAGAGTTCATTCCTTAATTGGCCTAATGTTAAGACATTTTACACGGCATTTCCATTGTTTATAAGACAAAAAACAATTTCACAATTATCAGGAGCAATCAAATGACCTATTATATATGTATAAAATCGAGAAAATCGACAACCAATTCTTACCCTTGCCTCGACAAGCGACAAATGACAGTCAATTAACTTCTGGCTGGCCGTTCCCCTGCTTTCTTCTGTATCCCTCCGCTTCTAAATATTTTTAACATCTGATTTGGTTCATTTTTTCAGAATAATTAATTACTGTCCATCCTTTTAAGTAGTAATTACTTATTTAGATTAAAAAGCGTGTTAAAAATGGAATAGAAAAACGTTGTTGAGGAAACTACTTTACTCGGAAGGATACGAAAGCACCTGTAACAGGAATCACCCGGTCTTGTTATAATACTGAAAGATGTTCACCACCAGATGGCGCTCAAATACACAAAACACAACTGATTGAGCGTTCCAGTCATCACGTTTGAAGTTAGATTAATAACAATAAATGCTGCTTACAATTATATTTAATTTCCCAGATGTCCTAACATGCCTTAGGGAGGTTTAGTAATAAAACTTTCTAATGCAAGTTGCCTTTTAGAAGTGAAAAATCATTAGCTGATCAGTCAGCAGAGTTAATGGTCATTGTACCAAGTTACAGCTGTAACATTCAGGTGCTTCAACCAACAGATTTCAGTAGACAGGCCTACAAAATGTTGCTTTTGGTGAGAAAGAAGAAGTTCAACTACTTTTTTCCCACTTCAAGAACAATTTGCAATACTCATCTTCTATAAATAATTTACTGTAAATTAAGAGAGGCTTAAGATATGTCACAATGCGTAATCTCTGCTCTTCATCAAGAAAGTTATACCTGGTAGGCAGACAAGATGTAAGCAGCTTTTTTTTATATTTCATGATCAGAAAAAGATCTGGGATGGACAAAAATAGGCTTTGACACTAAATACTAAATGAATATTTTTCCTAATTTCTGCCATCTTTAAAATGTCCCAAAATGTATTAGAACATATCTGTTATTTATAAAGTGACACATCTTGTTTTGCTATATTTGCTTGATGGTGCTTTGTAGACATAACACTCATCAAGCTGATGAATGATAAAGACACTGACAGCCAATCAGAATTCACACGTCTTTAAAGATCTTGAGCGTGGTAAAGACAAAACAACAGCACACTTAAAATAATATCTTACATTGGTGTGGACAATATATTTTGTTCTTAGTGCGAACTTCAAAGTCTATCCCAGCATTCATAGAACATTAGACCATAATCATTGGGGAATTATATTGTTTTTTTATTTTGTTGCTATGGTTTTAAAGGGAAACTCCAGCCCAAAATGAAAATTATATCAATAATCGCTTACCCTGATGTCGTTCCAAACCCGTAAAAGCTTTGTTTGTCTTCAGAACACAATTGAGAATATATTTTGGATGAAAACCGGGAGGCTTGTGACTGTCCCATTAACTGCCAAGTAAGCAACAGTCAAAGTCCACTAATGAATGAAAGATACAGTCAGAATAATCAACCTGCCGTCAGTGGTTAAATCTGAATGTTATTAAGCGACAATAATATATACAGCTCTGGAAAAAAATAAGAGACCACTGCAATTTACTCCTAAATCCTCAATTGGTAAGCACCTGAATCTGATTGTATTAAACGGGAAAATTATAAAAGGCACTGCTGTAATCAACACTTTCCTCTTGCCGTGTGACCAGTTGGATGGCAAAAAATGCTAGAAGTCTTTCAAAAGTAATTAGAAATGTAAAAATAAACACTAAACATGCCGAAAACAGTGAAAAGAAAGGTTTTAAATCCAGAAAAAAGGGCTCAATCCTAGTTTTATTGGCACAAGGAATCAGTGAGCATCAAGTTGCTTCTATACTTAATATTTCAAAGACGGCAGTTCACAAAAAATGAAGCAAACGTGCATTGTTTTGTATTGGTGGTGTATTGGTGAGATGAACAGTTTTAGGAATAAAACCCAAAAGAAACTGATTTTTCTGCGATTTTTTTCTATAGCTGTATGGCCTATATATAAAAAAAATACTTTTTGGTATGCAAAAATAAAACCTAAAATGACTTTATTCAAACATTTGTCTTCTGAGTCACTTATAGCACTATCACTTTAGCATAGTTACAGAGGAGATCAATTATTTTATTATTTGAACTTTCTTTGCATACAAAAAAAAGTAAAAAAGTCTTGATGCTTTATAGCATTCAGATTGAACCACTGATGGCTGCTGAAGTATTCTGACGATGTTTTTATAATGTTCTGGGCCTTGACAGTGTTGCTTACTCAGCAGTCAGTAGGACAGTCACAAACCTCCCGGTTTTCACCCCAAATATCTTAAATTGTGTTCTGAAGTCAAACAAAGCTTCTACTGGTATGGAAAGACATGGGGGTAAGGGATTAATGAAAAAAAATCATTTTGGGTGGAGTAACCCGTTAATAGTAATGACATTTCCAGACCAACAAATATTTGAGAATTCACTTCCTCCTGATAAATGTATTTTTATGCTCAGGTGCTTTCAAATGCTTTCTTTTTCATAATGGTGTCCATCTGTAGTCCTCCATTTACCAGATTGGGCTGTTCTCTTTTTTTGCCTCTCTCAGACTTAGATGAAAGATTAATGATTCAAATGTTAAGGATTCTGCAGCCCCTCTCTCTCTCTCTTTCTCTCTCTCTCTCATTTCCAGAGAAGCCTCGCCCTCCTCTATCAGTTTTACACTCATCTTCACCCTCATCTTTTTGACTGGGAACTTGGCACCTCGAAGGGCATTTTGGAGGCAGATCTGCGGTTGACTTTCATGTCAAGATCTAAGAATGATTAGCGATTTAGTCCAGTGGGATTAAGTCAGATAGCAGCATTTCCCATGGCTATTTACCTACAACAACAAGATAGATTATTGTCACAGAGTGAGCACACAAACACTGGACAAAGTTACATTGATTATTTCTTTAATGAAGGCTTTTCCCAAATTCTTTCTTTGGTGACACAGCGCACAAAAGTTGGCAAAACAAGTCGTAGAATACAGTCTTATGCAAATGTGCGTGAAAAAAAGACAGCTTTGATCTCTTGTAAAGATTTCTCTTTCATTTGATTCGAGAGAGAGGTCTGCTGACATACGGTCCTTGGCTTCAAGTGCCTTTTTATCCTCCAAAAAATAAAAGTATCCTGATGGCCCAAGATTAATGCATCTATAACCTGAAACAGAAGAAGAGATATTAAAAATATAATAAGATACAATCATTTACATAAATCTATACACATAGATTTAGAACGTGTCCAAAAAGGGTCACAATTCTTTTATTTAAAAACGTAGCAGACGTAGTGCACTACATATATATCTCACCCTAAAATGTTCAAAACACAGCAAAGGCAAAAACTTAAAGAGGAGTGGAAATAAAAGAGCTAAGAAGAAAAGCACAGAAGAGAGTGCGAGCAGCGGTAGGTGTAGAGTAAAGGTGCCCCCTGCCTAGTGGACTGATGAATGCCCTCCAGGCCCCAAACCTGCCCAAGACTAAGATAGAGAAAGACACAGGAATGCTGGATTGAAGTTGCCCACCAAAGTGCAAATGAAGCCAGGTGATTTATCTAAAGCGGACTATGTCAGTTATGGAAATTAGCAGTCATCTTGTCTGAAATGCTGTGGCAGAAATCACCTATTCACTCGACATCAATCCAATCAAATCATACATTTGACCCTGAAAAACAAATATGCTAAAATTAATTTGAAACACATTTAATGCCAAGTATACTACAAATATATTTATAAGCTTAATAGGAACTGCAACTTTTGGTATACTAACTCTAATTATGTACTTTAATTGTGCAAATAAGATGAAGCCCAACTGAAGACAAGTATATTTGATTATTCAAAAGTGGAACTATTCAAACATCCTCATCAACAGTGGCATTAAAAATATTTTAGGATATATATTTAGATATTTGCATTGGGCACAAGTAGTACTCCAAATAAAGTTTAATTATACTTAGAATTAATTAAATGTAGTCTTGAGCGATATGCCATTATATGTTAATAGATTTGAGCTATAATAAGTGCATTTATGACATTTTTACTAAGGTATATAGTTATGTTTACAGTATTGCATTACTTGAATTAATTTTATTAATCAATTTGTACTATTCACTTATAATTAGACAACATTTATAATTATAATAGTTACACTTGGATCAAACAGAGCAGACAGATTGAAGTTTAAAAGCTCATATTTATTCAGAAGGCAAAAGCAGGGAATTGGACTGAAAGTCTGGGGTAAGAAGAACACAAGATGTCTCCTGATCGCTTTGTTTTACTTAGTGGCGTGTTGAACTCAAGCGAGCGGGGTAAGCAACTCCGTCTCCTCTTCCAACAGATCTTCTCTTTGATCCCTTGAACATAATGAACGTAGGCAGGTTAATAACAGATAGGGACTTATCCTATGAGTTGTACTTCCGTCAGTTCTCTTTCATCGGGGCCGGGTGATGAGCCAGCAGGTGAGTATTGCAGGTAAGTGGACAGTGCTCATTAAAACTGGTACAAGGAACGATCTTCTGATTACTTCAGTCTCAGTATGACCTAGGTAAGCATCATAGGTGAGTATTGCAGATAACGGCCACACGTCGCACTCGGCTCATGTGATCAGGTAACTCAGACAGGTCATAAAGGTCGAGACTTTTTACATGCTTCGTGGGTCTAGGAGACAACAGTGCTCGGTGCAGGTGAGTACAACTTTGGCTTTGTGGCAATGGTGGAACGCAGCACTTCGTGGATCTAAAAGCAGCGCTGACAACAAGGTAAGTAAAGCAAGAGGTGTAACTTAAGGTTGTTACCTCGAGCTTAGCCATTGAGCTTCTGGTGAGTGAGGCTTTTAACCAGGGCAGGTGATTAGACTCAGGTGATACTGATTAATCATTAGAGGTGACTGAGAGCGGGTGTTAGTTACTGCACTGGGATCAGCGCACAAAGACTGAGATGGCATGACAATTATAGATATCAGCTGACTTACACTAATGTAATTATTTTTATTAATTGAAATTAAATATAGAAATATGAAAATGTGAAATGTTGCCTTGAAGTTGACAGCTAGCCGAAAAATGTTTAACTACTAGAAATTACTAACTGGAAATAAATAAATAATTGGACAAAACTAAAAATGAAGGAAAAGTAATCCTAATATATATACATACATATACATACATAGGTATATACATATATACATACATACATACATACATATATACATACATACATACATACATATATATATATATATATCAGTGCTGTGAAATGATTAATCATGATTAATCACATCCAAAATAAAAGTCTTTATTTACATAATATAAGTGTTTATGCTGTGTTTATTTATTGTTTATATTAAAACGTACAGTATATACATTTACAATACATGTATATATTTATTTTCTTATATTTGATATTATATCTAAATATATTTAATATATAAACATAACATATTTTCATTAAATA
>JAUCMT010000154.1:14846422-14859908 GCA_032357475.1 Enteromius thamalakanensis | reverse complement strand
CTCTATGGGCGATTCGGGAACCACCGGAGTGGCAAACAGCTTCCCTAGCTGTCTTACGGCACCTGACTGAGCATCACGCGCTGAGTGATGAGAACGGCGCCCTCTGGGGGTTACTCTGAAACCCCTGATGGGGTAGACAGCTCCCCTAGCTGTCGTTGGGAAACCGGTTGGCCATCACTCGGCCCCTCTCGCTGAGTGATGGATTTTGCGCCCTCAGTGGGCGATTCAAGAACCACCGGAGTGATAGACAGCTCCTCTAGCTGTCCTTTGGTGACTGATTGGGTAGCTGGGACGAACTGAACATCACACAGCCCCTTATGCTGAGTGATGATGTCAGGGCCCGTAGCTAGCATTTCAGGGTTTACATGGATGGAAGACAGCTCCTTGAGCTGTGAAACCGGAAACAACTGGGCTTGGTAAAGTACCCCTGGCTGTGTAATTGGAGCTAAATGGACCAAAAACAGTCTCTTAGGTTGAGTAACTGGGACCAGTAGAGCGTTACATGGCCGCACGGGGTCTGGAAGCAGCGGACTGGGCAGATCCTCCTCACCATTGACTGCCATCTTGTGTCGGGTCTCGTGATTGTCCGCCATTTTGCGCTGCTCTTCACGAACGGCCGCCATCTTGTGCTGTGTCTCTGGGGTTGATCGAGCAGCCTGGCTCCATCCTCCTGCCTGAGACCGCACCGTCATCCGGGAAAGAAAGACTCCCGATTTCCATGCCAACTCTGTGATGTCCGGAAGTTCAAAAGGGCTGAATTGGCGTGCGGTACTCAGAAACACAGTGGTGAGGATAGAGTCGTTGAGACCCGACAGTTCAGCGAGCTGATAAAACTCAAAAACAAAGTCCTTGAACGGCAGGTCTCGGCGCACGAGTGCAAGCAATCCCAAAAACGTCATACTGGGAAAAAAAAACTGAACGAGCCCTGATCCATCCTTTAAAAATCACCGTGCTGAACTCTATATCGACGGTCTATTCTGTTACGAAACGGGACGTGAGGCGTGCGGGTTCAAGTGCAACAAGTGATTTATTGAGGCTCAGGGTCAGAATAACAGTAGTCGATGGCCAGCAGATACAATGGAGGAGGCACAGGCAAAGACAGAGTCGATAAACAAAGCAAAAGGTCACAAATACCGGTAATCCTTGGGGAGAGGCATAGGGAAAGTCCAGATTCAGGTAGAAGTCGTCGACAGATAATCGACAAAATAACAAAGAACCAGAAACACGAATGAATTGCAAAACCAACAAACGTGAACAACATTCAAACAGAGGGGGGTTTTATACAGGTGAGAGTAGGTCAAATGGGTGGAGCAGACAATCAAACACTTAGACAACCAACGAGTGGGCGGAGACATGAGGTCGGCAATGAGTCCAAACTAAACACAAAACACAGTCTGCAGGGCGCTGGAGTGCCATCCAGTGGCCTCAGCTGGCACCTCCAGCTGATCGTGACAGATGCAGTTAGTAGATGCTCATCAGAACACAAGATGAAGTAAGATATTTTAGAGACAGACAGTGCAATTACATATATCTACCTGCAGAGGCAAAAGGGTTATTGATAAACATCCATACATTTACCCACTTCCTCCAATTCAAACTGAAATTCATTTAAGAAATAGTCATGTGACCTCAACTGATTGGTGAGTCTGATGAAACATTGAGACCCTATCCATGCTAGTATCTCTAACCTCAAATAGAATCCTGCATGCACAAACATTAGCTTACATCACTGTTGTTCTTTTGTGTAGAGGGGTAGGGGTGAGAGTTTTTGCTGGATGGGGGATCTCATGTTGACCATAGCGGAGCCCTGCGGTGCCCCCCTCCTCTCTCTTGTTCCCCCCACGCTGAGCAGGGAAGCTATGTGATCTTTTTTCAAAGTCAACAAAAGAGTGGGGACACAGCTGGGCGGCAGAGGGGAACAGAGGGACGGAGCGTAGCAACAGACTCCTGCTGAGGGCACTGGGACTAAACTACACAACCAATTCACATGAATCAACTGTCAGCCAGATTGTTTAGGAGCTTTTTGTACTGCTGGAGACAGTTTGATTCACTTTGATTCATCTGAAATGGCACACTGGATTTATGGTCTTGATTTCTGGTTCATGTGGATATTCCATTTTAAAATCTTAAGACGTAAGTGCTTAAAATGCTTGTGCTTTAACATACTAAAACTTTTTCTGGAAAGACCACCTTAGATCAGCATTTTCAGGCTAGTTTATGATGGTTAACTTAGAGCAAGTGGACCACAGCCATATCAGACTTTCAGCGGGAAAACTTGCTGGTAAATCTACACTCTTTAAAATAAAGTTTCCATTAGAGAGTTTTCATGGTGAGAAGTTCAAAAACTTTTAGTGAAAAACTCTTAAAAGAAACATTTTTCTCAGTTTGAAGAACATCTCAGTGTTAAGATAATAGTCTAAAGATCCTCAACTTATCGTTCAATGGAAATGTTCCATGAATGCAAAAGGGGTATTCGTTAAACCATAGATTCAAATATGAAACTTTTAGGAAAACCAGCACCCCATGAAATGCAAGAATAAGAATAAAAGAAGACATTTAAAATATGTACTGTAGATAGATTTCCTCTTGTGCTCCACAACGTACTGATACAAACCTGGAGGTCATTGAAGTTAAGCCTTTTTTATTTCTCTTCTCTTAACTGTGGCCTTAACAAAGTTTTGTGCGGTTTCAATGAGGCAGGATATGGAGGACAGGGCAAAAGACAAAAAAGTGTGGGAGAGAGTGGAGAAAGGCAAGAGAGAAGTGAACATCACAGGCAGTGGATCTCAGCATGCTCCTGTAGCAGTATGTGAACTCCCACCCTAAGACACACAGCAAAGCCCCTGCACACACACTCATCTCCTCCACCCCTCCGGACGAGTCCTCAGCAGTAATTAAAACCATCTCCCCCACTGTTCCAGCATCTCATTAAATCTCAGCACCCTTCCGTTTTCCTTCTTTCACCCATCCATCTACCAAAAACCATCCCCACACATACACAACCAAGGCTAAACCTAACACATTCTTCAGCTAATCATAGCACATAGTGTTGAAACGGAGACTGGGCGTCAATCACAAAAACATTTTTTCCATTTTTAGCACCATCAGAAACAGGAAATATCCAGTGAGCTCTGATGAGTCCACTCCCTCAACCTAATCACCCTCATTTCACAGTATTTAAAAACATGTTTGTATTGAAGGTTGTATATAAGCGTGTTTGGCATATTTATTCATATGACTTGTTACAAAGAGAAATATAAGTTAATTATGCAGACCTTCAACATCATAAAAAATGAAATAATGAAATTACGGCAGCACTTTATTTTTAAAGTCCATGTCACTCATGTACATACTATGTACTTATAGTAATTACAATAACGAAGCAATAACTATGTACTAAACCTAACCCAACCCCATTTAGTTACTTTATATTACCAGTACTTTCTAAAGTACACGGTACATGGAAATACCCCAGGGTCCTGGCCAAATTCCCTCCACTGACCCTTGTCTATCATGGCCTCCCAAAAACTCCCATTCACTTGACTGGCTTCATTCAACCAAAATTACTTTAAATAAAACTAAAAAACAGTATACATCACAATTTTTGTAAATTTAAAAGACCAAAACTTTTTAAAATCTGTTCACTTAAAAGACCAATCCAAACAAGTTGATTCACTAAAATAAAAGAATTGCTATTTAGGATTAACCAAATCATTAGAATGATTTAGGTGTATGAGCCTGATCTCATGGTAAATTCGTACATATTTTATGTACAATTTATGTACAACCTGATTAGTACAAATTCATATGATTTTTTCTAAATCGTACATATTTTACGAGTTGCCAATTCGTATGAACTTAAATGAATAACCTACCCCTAACCTGCCCTTAAACCTACCCGTCAACGGGGGTTTAGACAAATCATACAAAATCGTACAAGTGAGGTCAAACGAATTTGCATGAATTAGCACGAATTTGCCACCTTGTACGAATACGTACGAATTGATCTTGAGACTGTGTTGATGAGCCAGATCTCATGGAAGTTGGTACATATTTTACGAGGTGGCTAATTCATACAAGTTTGTACAACATCGCTCATACGAATTCATGTGATTTTTGCTAAATTGTACGTATTTTCCAAGTTGCCTATTCATATGAATTTGTATCAATGCCCTACACCTAACCCTACACTCCAACTGCAGGCAGCATAATAACTAAAGGCGGATTCCCCATGTTTTGTATGACTAGGTAAAACGCTAATGACAATCAGAATTAATTAAACTGAAGAAATATGATGAACCAGTTGACTATAATGAATCTAAACTCTTTATGCTTTATAAGAGAGAGAGATAAGTCTATGAAGAACCAATTTACTAGAATGAACTGGATTTTCAAATGCTAACTGTTTATGAGAAACCATTTCACTAGAATTCATGTGTTTTCACAGCATTATATGAAAGAGGGATTGATTCACTATAATGAATTTGCTCAATATGAAATAGAACCTTTCAAGACGAAACAATTAACCAGACTGAATCAGACTTAACACGGTGTGAGTCAATCATTTATGATGACCTGATTCATTTAAATGTATCAGACTTTGTAATATCATGAGGAAAAAGTGTATGACTAAAATAAATCACAACTCTAAATGTTATGTGAGAGACAGAAAAATTAATGATGAACCAAGTCACTACGTTGAATCATACTTGCCAAAGCTAAATGAGAGATAACCAGTAATACCAGTTCAATAGAATAATAGGACTTTCCAGTGTTATATGGAAGAAAGATCCATTTATGACTAATTGATTCAATAAAATGAATCAGACAGAGAACAGATTTTTTAGAATGAACCAAATCACTTTATGAACTGGACTTCCCAAAGCATAGAGGAATGGTTTAGAAATGAACTGATTGAATCTTTTAGACTGTCCAGTACATATAAAAGAGAAAAAAGAGAAAGTTAAAGAGTGTGCTTGATTACCTCAGCAGTAATGTGATATTTGGCTGCACTAAATGGCTTAAAATGTGTCTACCTACCATACTAACAAAGCATGTCTTATATGATGTTTGTAAACGAACACTTAAACGGACACTTGCTAACTTAACATTGTAAAATGCCTGACATGGATAACAACTCACCCAGTGATCATCATATCTCATTTTGCTCGACTTGGCACCCTAAGAGCATCATAACCTGACCCGGTTTACCAGCATGGACTATCGCTGCACAAGCCCCTATCTCTCACAGTCTGGCACAGCTACAAAGCGGGCACTCCAAGCAGCTCGTATCAGACTGGCACAGGTGTGATAGCTGAAGCGTTTGCCCATTCTCCGGTCTGTGAGCCAAATCAAAGCAAGAAACCCAGCTTCCAGTCCATTACAGCTGCAATGCATAACATGATGAGAGGCGTGTGAGAGTCATGTGAGAATGGGGGTCTGATTTACATTTTTAATGATACATGGAGACAAAGGTTCAAAGGGAAGCACTGTAGAGAAAGAAATACGGCTCATGCTACTAAATTCAATCTGGTCTTGAGGCAAAAATTAGGTCTCGTTATAGCGTTTAGTGAACACTGACTGTTATAAAAATGTTACCGGTATGGTGTTTTGTAAAAGTTATTTTGGACATAACAAGGCAAGTGGCTGGGTTGACTTACTATTTATTGTGATCAGACCAACTCATACCAACTCATCAGACCAACAAATATTTTGGTACTTTTCAGACATGGCATAATAATAACAATAATAATAATAACAACAAAAATAAAATAAAAAGGCTGCAATAAACACTTTGCACACTGTATTAATTTCAGATTGAAATTTTGGGACAATTTGTGCATTATTTGAAAACACTCCTCTAACTGTGTTCACAGCAAGGTTTATATACTGCAGGCTTAATGAAAAATAAATCTCTCCTGACTGAAATATCAAAATCAAAAGAAAGAGGATGAGCTGAAACAGGAAATGATAAGAGATATAAAAAGAGGTCAGTAAATTAAAGCCACACATACAGGTAAAAAACAGGAGTGTTAATTACCGAACACAGTAAAAGAAAAAAAAAGTAAAACATGCAGGTCACCAAAGCGATAAAACATCATCTCTTCTAGAATGAAGTTCTTATTGCTATGGTAATACTGGCAGTCAGTTTGCCGCTGCTGTTGGGCACTATATACTGCACTTTGTTTATAGTGGGTGTGTGATATAAGAAGCTGTCTTAATAATGTTCCTACGAAGCTAACAATCTCACTCTCTGTCTGTCTCTCTCTCAGAAGATAAAAACGCGACCACAAGCTGGTTCGCTGCCAAACGCAAAGTAGCAAGCAGCTAGCTAACTGACTCTCTCTCTCTCTTTTTTCTCATCCACTCTTTCTATCCTCTCTTTTTTTCTTTGAGAAAACCTTTGAAGTTAGCAGGGGGGCCTGTGCTCTCGCAGTGATGGTAACGAATGATACTTTAAGCGATTCTTTTTTATCCAGGCGAGCTTAATGAAAGATTAATGGGTTTGATATTTTCCTTGTTTATGTTTTATTTAAAAAGTAAGCCGTGGTCCTTGGAACCTGTTAAAACGCTCCTTGGCAGAAGCCGTAATGATTTTATGGATCAGTGGGACTCTCATCTTTTGTACACACAAAAGAAAGTCAAAGCTGTTGATTTGAGTCTTGTGTCTCGGTGTACTCTCAATGAACACAGTGTCATGAGTCACAATTACACTCAACTTCACTCATTTAAACGTATTTACTAATTTCATAGCATCAGCACCTGTTGAGGAATTTAAAAAAATGACAACAATACACTTCTTTTTAGGCAAGTCGGTTCACAGAGCAGCCACAAACGACTACTTTCTCAGTAAACAGTACGCACAAAAGTACCATTAGAAAAGACCACAGTGTCATGGTTTCGTTATACCTCACCTGACCTGTAGAGGACAGCGTGGAGGCAGTTTAACCTCCCTGAAACCCTCAAGTCCCATTTAGCCTTGTCAGTAGCTGACTTTTTCAAAAAAGGAAAGCATTTCTATGATGAAGTGTAATCTTCAATCTTCTTGATCTTGTTCTAACCATGGAGCTTACTTCAGACATTTAACCAAAAACACATTGACTTCAGGCACTGTAAGTCCTAAAAATTGCTTGTTTCCATTTTTCCTCACATATCTCCCTACTATAGTACTAGGAAAAGCAGTAGGTGAAAGAAAAAGAAAAAAGGTACCCAGATGACCTACTACCTCTATCGAGATTGCAGAGGGGACTTTATTATCCCATAAGGCCATGGGAAAGCATTTGTGAATGGCAGCAAAGTAATGCAACCGATGACGTTTGTAGACAACATGATAATAACAAACACATCCAGATTACATTATACTACACACATGCATACAATCTAGTAGAAGTACTCATTCAAAAGAAGTACCTACTATTCAGAGATCATGCAATTTCAGACACTGCTTATAGCTCCTAGTGGACACACTTAAAAATACATTAAAAACATTTTTAAATAAAATCTGACAAAAATTAAATTGATAATAACATAATGCACATGTGCATATTGAAGCAAATAAGACTTTACCAACCAACAGCTGCCATTTTGAACATTACAATACCTCCCATTCATTTCTTCGAGTGGTTCATCTATTCATGCACGATACTGGTATTGAGCTTTGTTTTGAGTTTAATGGAGAAGCGCATATGCTAAACTGACACCTGTGGATGGCTATGGATTGCTGATGTGACACAACAGCTGAGTCTACATTTTTTCAAACTCGTCTCCTTCAAGCAGTGGTCCAGGAAAATTGAGAGCCAGCATTCAAATTTCTGTAGAGAACTGAACAGTTGTTCATTTGGATTATATTGTTACCTTAGTGAATAAAAGCGTGGGTAAATGTTGCACGACTTATGTGAAACAATACACAACATAGATAGAACAAAAAACATAATCAACCGTTTTAATACTTTCATTTGATTGTTTTCCCTTTTCATTTGAACAGCAATCAAGCTGTCAGCAGTCTAAATTACAGAGTTGAAAAATGACTGATTATGTGTGTGTGTGTGTGTGTGTGTGTGTTTTCAGTGTCCACTGTGACGAGAAATTAATCAAGTGAAAAATGTGAAAAATGGAATCCAGTCACAGATGCCACAGCAGCAGCTGTTACTGTTTCCTCTTAACTAGTGCCAGCTCCGTTAGTCCAAAGTGTGTGCTGTGTGCACATGTGTGAGTGTGTATTTGAACACATAAAACTACAGAAGGCCAAAGGGTTATGGCTTGCCTTCAGTTATTATCATACTTTAAGCAAGCAATTCTATTTGATTTCTTGCTCCTTTACTGGAGGTTACATTCTCTCCTCACATTTTATTTCCTTTTTTCATAGAAAAACGCATGCATGATGGTCATATACTCCAATTTTTGAGAATATGTATAAGTAGATGATGCCAAATCTGTTCATTTTCGTGCAATGTATTTAAGGAAAAGTATCTCATGGTCACCAAGGTTTTATTTATTTGATCAAACATACAATCATTCTGATTTAAAATAACTGTTTGCTATTTAATTATATTTTTAAATGCAATTTAATCAATGTTAAGTAAAAAAAAAAGTATATATTTTACATCCTTATAATATATTATACTTTCAAGTATATACATTCAACGCATCTCTACTTGACTTTAGTTTAGGGACAAATTTATCTGCAAGAGTAACAACGTATGTAGATTTGAAGGCGTAGACGAAGGCTAGTTATTTTAACCTTAGTGACCCCCCTCTTGTTAAAAGGTCAAATCTCTGAATATCAATGAACTGCCTCTATTCCAACCGACCCCTTTAAAAGGAACCCCAAACTAGAAGCAGTCCTATCTGATGCTTCATCAACCTCCTCTGAACTCTTCTGTCCTCTAGAGGACCTTGTTAAGAGACGGATGCTCTATTGTCATTACTATCAATTAAATATTTCAGCTTTAAAGATTACCAATAAATAAGTAAACCTGTGGCACATTGATTATGTGTCTCTTCGATGATCAGATGTTGAAACTCTTTCTAAAATCATGGTGTAAAACATAAGTGTCATGTTTTATACAAAGTTCATGCAGCTCAAGGTCTGCTGTCGTTAAAGCAAGAGACTGGCAAACCAGATACCAAGACATGCTGACATTCATTTAAATCTTCAATTAATCTTCAATGGCTAATAATATAACCTGGAAAAGTATTAAATCATGAGACATACACAACAATAGCATTCAGACTGTATGACACCACTGTATAGGCCTGTATGCACATGCACAACCAAACAGATATTCGTCATTCCTACGTCATTGTTACAGTCATAAATCCAAGGATTATTGCTCAAAGCCTCAGACTAGTAAAACAGCTGTTTTGATGTTTAGATAGCGGCACTTTCCTCTGTTTGTGTGAAGCATGAAGGCCACGGGATTCACGAGGACAAGTGTCTCATGAATCTGTGTGTACACGTGATCTCCTGCTTTTAGTCTGACACTACATGCATATCCAACCATTTATGCTTATATGTATGATGTACCGTGACTCATATATCTGATCTTACTCACACATGGTTTATTCTGCCATAGTGCTGTAGATTCAGCTGTGCAGTTAAAGCACAAGCTATTGGCCCCATTCAATCTGTACTGACATCTATTCTCAGGAAACTCACACCCGGTCTTCCTAAAATTAGCCTGATTGTTCAAATCACAACAACCTGCACATCAGACATAGCGGAAGAGATAGAGAGAGGGAGAGAGCAAAGAATAGCATAAACAGTGCTTTTACTAATGCAGTATATAGTACAATATATGAAATAAATTGTACACCCAAAAATGAATACTTGCTAAAAATGTACTCACTCCAAGATGTAGATGAGATTGCTTTGATAAAAAATATTTAGAGAAATTGAGCATTACATCACTCGCTCGTGCCAAGGGCCACTAACCTGATTTTACTAAGTGCAACATGTCCCTGGGTCAACATCTTTGTTGACCCTGAAGAACATTGTGATTAACCAATCAGAAACATTTTACAGCCTTTGTGAAGTGTTACACCAGTGTCAGTCATCTATCATTTCCTCTGATTTTAGGGATTACTCATGGGTAAGGTTAGGTGCAGAGATATGTTCAAGACTATATTTTTGCATTAAAACGTTGACCTAGGGACACAAAATGAGGATGTGCCATCAGTGCATCCTCTACAAGTGAATGGGTGCCGTCAGAATGCAAGTCCAAACAGCGGATGAAACTTCACAATAATTCTCATGACTCCAGTTCATCAATGAATGTCTTGAGAAGTGTTTGTAATAAACAAACCCATCCTTACGGCATTTTAAATTTAAACCATCATAACCAGAATCCACAAACATATTTATTTAAAACCCTTTTATCTATGCCTATTTCTCTCTTGATTCATTCAAGATTGCTTTTTTACTGGAGCAGATACTATTATGGATAGGACTCATATTTTAGCCACCGTCTGAAGATTAAAAAATAGCTATTGATGGATTTGTTTAATTTAAAAACACAGCTTTTGCTTCACAAGCTATTACTTGATGGATTGAAGTCATGTGGATTATGATTATGGTTTTTTAAGCTGTTTGGATGGCTCACATTCACTGCAGAGGATCCATCGGTGCGCAAGTGATACATTACTCCAAATCTGTTCTGTTCAATCTGTTCAAAACTATTTCTTATGTTAAAGTACATGGTCACATGACAAAGATAGTGTGGTAGCATACTGCTATTTAAGTATAAGACAATATACTGCACAGTATTCTGTGAGCAATAAACTTATGTTCCTTTCTGAACATACTCTGTGACATGGAGAGACAAAGAGCAGGAAACAAAGAACATTTGTTAAGTTTGATATTGCTCATAGCATTTTCTCCTAATTGTCTCCAGTTGTGTCCTTGCGCTGGGTAAGAGGAAAGGGGACAGTCCTGGACCACTGCAGCGGAACACATGTTTTGTGTTGTTCGTGTGGATTTGATCGAACTAATCTAACCCACTAAATGCTCTCGCTGTTCTCGTGGGGAATAAAACAATTTCTAAACAGTTTAAATCAACAAAGACATCTAAAATCAAAACCATGAGCGAGTGGCAATCATAAAGATCTACATTGCAAAAGACCGTGAAAATATCTCTGGCTTCATTCCTTGCGATCTTAGTAGCCTATACTTCTGACTTCTAAGCTTATAATTCCTCTAATAAATTTCTGGTAACTGTAACTCAGTTCACTTTTCAGGTGGCCGACCTTATAAACAGTTTAATGTCTTCTCAGTCTCAAACACTAATTATGTCTTTAAAAATGATGTCTGAGTTTTGACAGTGTTTTTCACGCTAGAGTTATGACACAGCCTGGCTGGCATGTCACAGCCTGCCAGTACTTCAACATTAATTTTTTTTTTTTTTTTTTTGGACTGCACTTGAGACCGTGTTTTGTTTTGAAGAAAGGGGAAGCAGGTGTTCTCTTTGTGTAAATGGGCGGCAGATTTTGCCCTTAGTAAAGATTTCCTCTGTTTGTGGTTGATGTTATATCCAAATGATGCTCTTTTTTGGAAATACAATGAAGACAACACCCCCTCAGCACGAATGGCAAATCATTTCTCATCTGTTACAATGCTTTCATGGCTACGCTGACATGAGGAACAAAACATGTCCTGGAGGTTTTAACTTTGCGGTTGTTGATTTTGGGAGAGTCAGATCGGTGGGTAGGAGGTTCTACTGAAAGAAAAGGAAATCAAGTCATGTGTTATGTTTGCTTGTAGAACTGTACACAATGTGTCTCTCAGCACTTTACTCTTTTATATGATATTATATGGATATTATGATCATGATAGTTAATGATATGCTATTAAAACGTTTTCCTTAATGTCTACCCGGGAACTTTGTGAGCGTTGTTGACCTCTGTTTCTGTCTCACAGGTCTTTGACATGTTAACATTTTGAAAAATGAAAACAGTTTAAAGAATATTTAAAAAATAATATGCAAAAACATATTACATTGAATCAGTTTAAAGCAAACAACTGCCAGCAATTTAATTTTACTGAAAATTAAATAAAATCGAAAAGCAAGTCACTGAGAAACAATTATAGTTTTCATTATTTATAAATATATATATATATATATATATATATATATATATATATACACACAGTATATACAGTATATATAAATATATTATTTTTTTAATGTATATTATTTAGTACAAAAAAATTACATGTTGCCTCGGCAACTATTTATAACCTTTTTATATATATATGTTTTAGATTTAGCTTTAGTTAACTAAAACAATACTCCTGTTTCACACTTCCTGCAGAGAATTTGAATGTCAGTGTGAGTTAAATAATTTTTTTTACATTTTTACGTTTTTGCTAAAGTGTAAGATAAGATGTTTTATTAATTATTAAACATTATTGGACTAGGTTTTACAAGGAAATAATAATTCAGGCTTTCTACTTTCAAATGTCATGTTTAATTCAATGTGCTACTTGTCTTTTGATCTAATTAATCATTCTGACAATTACTGAGAGAAACGGTTTCCACACTGTTCTTGTGTGTGCGCGCATAGTAAAGTTGCACAATATTTGGATCTATCTTGCATAGATAGGATCACATACAATTGTTCAAAAATCTTCATCACAATAAACAGAAGTTGACCCTCTGGCATTTAAACATTTGAACATAAAGTTTCATTCAAAGCAATTTACATCGCATTCAAATATTTACCATCTTGTGCAAACCCTGGGAACTGAACCCATGACCTTGGTATTGCTCACAATGTGTTGTTGTCTGACACTTCCTTTGCACATCTGTATCTGTGTCAGTGCAGGGTTTTCAAGCATGACAAAAAAGGAGCCCAGAACCGCTAAAGTCAGCAGTAAATCCCAAATACTGCACATATACTTGCTCCTGTCTGGATATCACAGACTCTTTGAGGAGCCTGAGTGGTGTAGCACAGATTATATGGTCAGAAAAATGTGTGTGGGTTTTCCTAAAGATGCTGTGTGGGAGAAAATGTTTCTGTGAAGACATAAGACCCCCTCGTGTGTGTGTGTTGTGGAGCATGGAGACTCATCTCCTCCATAAGCAACAATGAGCTCCTGAGCTGTGGAATTCAGATGGCTTTTCATTATCTGGCCACTTTTGCAGTGAGGATTAGAAAGAGGGGCAGATTAGTGTGTATGTGTGTGTGTGTTTTCGGAGGATTAGAAAGAGGGCAGATTAGACCTTTACAATCCCACAATCATGCTCTGCTAAGTCACCGTGGAAGACATCCCGCTGCCATCTGATGCACACAATCGCAGCAATCTTTTCAAACTCATATTCATTAAGAAGAAATTCCTGCAGAATTCCTGCTAAATATTCTCCATTATTTATCTTAAGAAATGAATCGCCACATAACTAAATACATCATGTTCTGACTCTATCTATCTATCTATCTATCTATCTATCTATCTATCTATCTATCTATCTATCTATCTATCTATCTATCT
>JAUCMT010000154.1:14826600-14845795 GCA_032357475.1 Enteromius thamalakanensis | reverse complement strand
GTGACACTCTGCAGGGAGCCTTTTCTTTCTGTATGACTGTGCACCATTCTTGCAAGAATTAAATCTTTATTTTTATACAAAACGCAATTGCTGTATTTGTCTTCTTGACTGAGAGTCTCTGAATTTTTTTGCCACAACAATTGCAAAGGGCCACTTTTCTCCAAACGGCTCTCAGATGAAAACAAGAAAGCGGCGCCCTTGTTCGTGAGGGCCTTTTTGCCTCTTTAACCTCTTTCAGTCACACAATGCTCACACCTGTGTGTACATGTGTGTATCCGCTAGCTTTTTTTATCCTCTTAACCGTTTTGCAACAAAACTTCATTCAAGACAAAATGCATATAGCAGAACCTACAGAGTGAGATGCTTTGCTTTGATTTTCACCCCAGTGTGTGACCTTTTACTGTTACCAGAAGTCACAAAAACAGTAATGCAGCAATACTGGTTTAATCACATGGCTGTCTAAGCAGTGTAACATGTGCATAATGAATTTTTTTGAAAGACTGAAACTGTTGCCGCATATCTTTGGACTGACATTATGACTGCTGATATGCCAACACAGTCTCACATGGAAAATTCGTACTAATTCATATGAGCTCACAGGTATGATTTTATACGATTTGTCTAAACCCCAGTGACGGGTAGAATTAAGGGCGGGGTTAAGTGTAGGTCATTCCAACTTGATCTCACGGCAATTCGTTCATATTTTACGAGGTGGCAACCTTACTTCTACGAATTCATGCGATGTATTTTAAATTGTACGTACGCCTATTCGAATGAATTTGTACAATTGACTTAAGCAAAGCCCCGCCCCTAAACCTACTCATCACGGGCATTTAGACAAATCGTACAAAATCAATTGAGGTCATACGAATTTGTAAAAATACGAATACGTACGAATTGGTCTTGAGACTGTGTTGGTCATTCATACAAATTCATACAAATTGGCACATCGTAAAATGCTTGCGATTTAGCAAAAATCATATGAATTCGTACGAATGATGTGGCACAAATTTGTACAAATTAGCCACCTTGTAAAATGCCATGTATGAATGTATGGATTGCCATGAGATTGGGCTGGATATACAGCATATATAGTCATTTAAATACTTTTTTTATTATCATTGTTACAAGTTGTCTAGTATGAAATGTAATAAAATGAAGCATTACACATGTCAAACTTTTAATGAAGCTCAAAGTTAAAAGACAAAAACTGCATATTTTAAATGAATAAATGGAACATACAAATACATATAAATAATTTGTATAATATATTACTATGTTGCCTCATAGACCCGAATTGTGTATAGGTTTGTCAAATAAAATTTACGAAATGCATATATTGCCTAATACACTAATCAAAGTAGTGAAATTTTGAAACTTGTATGGGTATTTAAACTTTCTTTAAAACTTTTAAACTTTTTTTTAAGTTTTTTAAAACTGTATTAACTAGCATTTTTAAATTGGCGGGTACTTTTGCATGTGATTTAGGCTTGAAACACAAAATAAATAACAACAGTTATTTATTTTGTGTGCATTCTGAAAGAGAATTAATAATGATGATGGATCCAAGAGCAGCCTAAAAACACAATGATCAGAAAGCCTTTCTCTAAAAATATAAAGCTACAATTATGGAGATTTTCACAGCGATGAAGCCCAGGCTTTGTCCTATCAACCAGTTCAATAGAAATCTTACATCTTCAGATGGAACAAACTTCCATTGGGATGGACAGGAAGGTGCTTACACAGCTTCTTTATAGTGACTCCCTCTCAGTGTCTCCTCTCTAATCTCTTTCATGCGCTGTTATTTCAAGCCATTTCACAGGCGCAGTTTTCAAAGGCAATTTGCATAAAGACTGGAGACAAGAGAGAAAGCATATGAAAGGGTTTTTTAGTTACAGAAAAAGTTATAGAAAGGTAATACAAGACTTGACAACTGACTTTAAGAAACAGAGCCATTGTGAGAGTGAGTGTTCCGGCGTGTTTATCTATAAGACGACCTGAGCGACGCTTTTCTTAAACAGGTCCTGACTGGAAAACAGGTGCTGAAGGGCCTGTGGTGATGAGTGTACGGGCGTCTTCAAAAAAAAGATCTGATCAAAGACAGCCAACCCTGCCTGCAGTCAGTCAGCCTACAGATTTATGTTAGCATGTCAGCACACTAAGCACACAACTAAGACCAGCAGCACAACATAGTAGGTAACCCGACCTTATCATAATGTGTTTCTGAGGAAGAAAGATTAAGTTTATGCAAAATTACAAGATAAAGGGGTGTTCACTTTAAAGTGTATTTACATTTTTAGAGGCAACATAAATGCAGTCCATTATTTTTTTAATTGAATTTATTAAATAAACCAGACGGTTCATAAGAGCCACCACTACACCAATCTCTACACATGTTTTTTGCTGTAGAGGTGTATTTTAGAACGGCTTTCTGTCTACATCCACAGAATAATATGTGCGAGGAGTCAAGGAAGGAAGTGCCTCCTCAAAATATTGGATGACGAAAAAAATCGCAGTACAAAAATAAACCAATGCCAATATTACAATATCTAACATTAAAAAGTGTACAAATCACTCATTTTTCTAAAAAGCGACACCAGCAGGTAAAGTTACAGCAGGAGTCCTCGTCTTTCTCGCCTCCTTTGAGCCCACTGAGTTTTAACAGACACACCTAACGCATGCTTTGATTTTAATGGGGGGTAATTGAGAATAAATGAGGGAAAGTCACTGAGAGATGACTGGACATGTTCGTCTGTGATTGGTTCATGCAATGATGTAATCAATACATTTTTCCACCAGCATGGATTTTTTTCTTTTGGTGTTGAAGCAAATGGGAACACTCAACACAGTCTCACGACCAAGGTGGCAAAATTGTGTTAATTCGTATACGACCTCACTGTACAATTTGTCTTGGGGGCCGGGTTAGGTGTAGGTCATTTGTACAAATTCATATGAATTGGCCACTCGTAAAATCGTATGAATTCATATAGTGAGGTAGTACGAATTTCTATGAATTAGACAACTTGTAAAATATGTACGAATTGACGTGAGACTGGGTTGGAACACTACTTATTGCAGTTTTCGTTCACCACCACAGAACCCAGACATGTGAAAGGGTCCATAAGAACCTGCACAAAAACCATTTCACTGTTCCGAATGAAATGACTGTAAAATGTGCGAGAGCAAAATGGTTATGTGTGGGTTTATCCTTCTTTACTGAAATGGAATACCAGAGAAATTATCAAATTAATGTTTACCGTCTGAACCAGAGCAAGCAAACTTAGATAAAGCTGTTAGGACAGTGGCAAGAAAGAAGCCCTTTTAGATGTGCAGAGCACTGGATGTGGCATTCAAACGAAACGGGCTGCTGTCCTTTACACTTCAGCTCTTACCTTACTTCAAAAACACACTCCATCTTCACATGGTGGACCCACCTTTAAGTCGCAACTACAGAGATAGCAGGTAAGGAAGAAAAAAGGGAAAAGAAAAAAGTGAGATAGTCTTTAGAAGAAGGTGGAGTGGTAACTGTCACTGATATTTACAGTTCAACTCACACACCCCAGGGCCCGGAGTCCAGGTGGCCCTTAAACAGCCTGGTGTGTACACAAGTATGTGTGTGTGTTTGAGAGAGAAAGATGTGGTGTGACAGAATATAACAGAAGTGTGTGTGCGTGTGTGTGTGTGTGTGTGTGTCAAACGAGGCCTCTCTGATTCATGTGCCTGAATTTTGAAACACTACAAGGACTTTGTAGAGACTTGAATACCTCCTGGGCAAAGTACAGAACACACACTTCACTCAATCCTTCTCATCAGATCAGACCTGTTTTAGATCTTTTTCACACACACACACACATACACACACATGCTGCACTTGACACCTGAAGTGAGCTTTTAAAGGGCAGAAAAATTGTCCAAACATACCATAATCTCTTAATGACTGAAAATGTAATAGTCGACGACCTAATAAATCTTTGCCACTCGCCACTTGCTTGTTTGTATTTGGGCTTAGCATGCTTTAATATTTTGGACAAAAACCACATGGAAATATTTTGTTTGATTCACCGTCACAGTTAATACTCGGATATGTATTTCATTTTGTCTTTGAAGAAGGTAGAATGAATGAGTTGGTTTAAAGTAATTATTTGAAAATGATTTGTTGGCATCCGTTTCTATTAGTGTGTTTCCTATGAACATTTCAGATCAAAGTCAACTTAAAGGTGAACTTAAAATACCAAATGAAATACTTAGAATGGATTTATTACAAAACAAGCATATTACGTATGAAGACAGATCAAAAGACATCTAGGTGTGTGAATTCCTGGGGGAAATAAACTGCTTTACATACTAATGTGCTCGATTTATAAGCATTTCATCCTTTAAAAAACATTTCTGATTTCCTAACACAAAACCACGCATAAGGAAAAACAGATGCTTGCAAGACATGATAGGGCATGTAATAAGAGAAATCTACTTTTCTTTTTTGTTGCATGTTATATTTTTCATCTTACCGTGCAGCTTCTAAGGTCAGCCTCACCTGTCTACACAAATGCGCTTTATGGATTCAAGCTAATGACAGATGTCATTAGACTACTGAAGGGGCGTAATGTTATATTATCCTTCTGTATTCTCTAGACAAACAAGCTTAAGGCTCCCTGTGTGTACTGTGAACTTGAATTTCTCAGGTCAATCCTGCATTAAGGTATTAACACCATCAAAATATGTGTATCTGATATTGACGTGCTTAGAAAGGAACAGAAAAACTGAACAGATGTGCAAATAAAAACTTGTAGACTTCACTAGATGTCTCCACTGTTGATTAAAAGTGTAGCATTCCGTTTAAAACAAATGGAGCACAGAGAACATTTTTATGTGATTGTTGATTATTATTTAATGCTATTAAAGTTTATATTCTTCATGTTGTTCCAAACCTGTACAAAATTCATTCTAACACAAAAGAAGATATTTTGAAATTCTTTTTTTTCCCCCTTCCGTACTGTAAATGTCTTCTTTTGTGTTTCGTAGAAAAAAAGAAAGTCATGCATGTTTGTACCTACATAAGCATGAGTAAATAATGACTTAATGAGCCCTTTAAGGTAGGTTTAGAGTTGTTTAGCTTTGGGATGTTTGGTAAGAATATAAAGAATATTAATGAAATCTCTCTAGTGCATCCCTTTAAATGAAATTAGAACACGACACATCTTCTTGCTTCATTGGAGAAAAACTTTTCAAACTCAACACGAATAATAAAAGAGTTTGCTTTTCATTTCAAACATTTAAAACTAAAATGTTTTATTTATTCTTATAAAATATGAACCTTTAGAAATATACACAAATGAATGTAGGACATTAAAAAGAGCTTGGTATAACAAAACAGACCAGAGGGCATGAACTGACTGTACAAAACAACTCAAATAACAAGTTTCTTTCTTTGTGTTGGCAATATTTAGTGCTTAAAGATTTACTTTGTTCCATGAAAGGGCCTAAAAATAGGCAGTTCATTCTTTGCCGAGGCCTTTTTGAGCAGCTGCACTCCAATGTCAATGCAGTTGTGTATGACATGGCCTTCATTTCCATAGAAAAGCCACACGACTATGCCATGGAGGAGCTGCTTTTCCCCAAGCCATTCACACCCATTGTTTGTCGAGTCCTTTCATTGTCTTTAGCCCTACAGTATCAGAGTCCCTTTCTCTCTATCTCTAAGGGAAACAACTATTGCACATGACATGATACAGGCATCCCAATGACAGTAATAGGGGTTCGCTCCCTTTTTCTTGGTTTCACAAAGCTGTCCCCAAAGTATGCAAAGTTTCAGATGCAGTGCAAGCACCAAGAACTAAAAAAACCTGTTGGGGATGAAGTTTGCATAAAATAAATACGAGCATTGTTGTGTCCTTTGCTGGCTTGTCTCTTTGTAAAGCAGTTTGTTAGAATCCAGCATGTACTTAATTTCTTGGCCGTTTGTTTGTGTATAGAGGGCCAGCTCATACACAGGTCGCAGGAGGACCTGCCGGCTCATACTTGGTTTTATGTCCTTTCAGTGCAGGGTGAGGCTTGAGGTAAGGTCCACTTCCTGTGAAAACACATGCAGCCTTCCTCCTCGTCTTCTTTTTAAGTTTGCGGCTGAAAACATTCTGCCACGACTGTAGCGTTTTAGAGGTCCAGATCCACATGCCGCTGGTGATGCCCACCATCAGCAACATAAAAATCTTAACCATGAAGATCTCCACGGCCGGGATGGAGCTCTTCATCACACACTCCTCACCGCTCTTACTGTCCTCGGTGCACTTATGCTCTTCTGCTAGAATCTTCCAATAATCCATGTTGAGACGCTCATAAAAATAGCAGGCGATGACGCAAGTGGCGGGCACCGTGTAGAGCACAGAGAAGACGCCGATCCTAACCATCAGCTTTTCTAGCTTATCTGTATTCTCTCCTTCGGTCTTCATGACCTTACGGATGTGAAAGAGTGCCACAAAACCTGAGAGCAAAAAGGAAGTGCCAATAATGAGGTAGCAAGAGAGGGGAATAAGAACAAAACCCGTCAAGGCTTTGACATCCATGCTTCCCACGTAGCAGACCCCTGTGAGCTCATCTCCCGCTACCTTCCTCATAACCAGGATCATGATGGTCTTAATAGCTGGTATGGCCCATGCCGCTAAATGGAAGTAGCTGCTGTTGGCTTCGATGGCCTCATGACCCCATTTTTTCCCAGCTGCGAGGAACCACGTGAGAGTCAGAATGACCCACCACAGGGAACTGGCCATTCCGAAGTAGTAAAGAATGAGGAAGACTATAGTGCAGCCAGTGCTCTCCAAGCCTTCCTGGATGATGTACTGCACGCCACTGTCACGGTCACAGGCCACATTTTCCACTCCCACGAAAAGTCTTATAAGAAAGCCCACCGAGTAGACACAATATGACATAGACAAGAAAATGATCGGCCGCTCGGGGTACTTGAAGCGCTGTGGATCGATGAGGAAGGTGAGGACGGTAAAGGCACTGGAAATGAAGCACAGGATGGACCAGATAGCAATCCACACCATGGAGAATCGTTTATCACCCTGGCTCCAGTACACATCAACATTGGAGTAACATCTGGGAGCACAGGACTCGCTCTTCTGAACATAATGGAACTTTCCAGGGTTGCGGCATGTCCCCTTACCGACCCTTTCCTTTATCGGCAGTTCTTGGCTGTTACCCGGCCGAGGGGGTCGGGAGTCTGGTGGCTGAGTGTGGGAGCCTTTCGGGGGCTCATCTGTGCCGTTGTTGGGTGCCTCCATACAGAGATAATTGGGGTCATTTTTATTTGGCAGTCTGGAACAGTCCAGTGACTCAGGCCAGTTGAAGTTAAACTGCTCCATGATTGGAGAACACTTCTGCCTTGCCTGCTCACACATTACTCGGCACGCTGGGATGGGTGTGGATACCTGCTCCGTGCACATGGGAGCGTAGAGCGAGCACAAGAAAAACTTCAGATGACTGTGGCAGCCGAACTCTATCAGCGGGGCAAACTCGTGCAGCTTTATGGCCGCTTCACTTTGATCTTCATGTCCCATTAAGTTCGGCATGACTGTCAAGTTGTAGCCAATGTCCTTACAGAGTGGAATGGCGATCTCCTGGCATCTTCCTTCACCTGGTCGGTCCGGGTCAATGGAGCTGATAGCGGAACAAAACCCGGCCATGCACAGCAGCACAAGGCTGAGTCCGAAAGTGGTGGTAAACATTGTCTTTTAATATGAATTCATGTAGCAGGGATTGTCTTTCAAAAAAAGCTCTGCATTTTTTACTAGAAAGGTTGCTTCATTGTTGTTCTGTATAATTGGTTTGGTAAAAAGTTATTCCAAACAACGAGCAAGATGAGAGGGAATTAGTTAAAAACTTGTTTTCCTTCTTGAATTAATCAAACTGAGTCAGTAACTCAGATTCCAAGCAATCAGTTCAGTTCAAAAGTAATATCTGTCACAGAATCCTAAGATAAATAAGTAGAAAGCTTTCACCATAGAAAGAGTTCTCACACCGTTCGTGTTCAATTCCCAGTCCACAGATGATAATTCCTTCTTCTGAAGCTCTTTTGGTCCTCTCCTTTGAGTTAATGTTGAGTTATCTGTTTTCCTCGCGAAAGTACACTTAACTCGCTCTCGCGTTACTTTTTACATTCATCCTCCGCAAAGTGTATCCAAACTGTACAAACTGCAGGCACGGCGTCATCTGAACACGAATGAATGAATCCGCTCGGTAAACGTGAGAATATTTATTTCAGCTCGTCTCCAGACACTCCGCTGCTCCGTCAAGAGTTGCTCGCTGCCTCGCGCGCTGTCTGTGTCTGAGCTCCTCCGCCACCGTCCTGAACTAACCTGCCAAAAGATCCGCCTTCAAAGACAGCTGCTTTACATAAGAAAGCCCAAACTGACACACTGATTATCCTTAAACCGTGCGGAACTGGCTGTGTAGACCTCAAATCCTCGTTACCATTTTACCACAAGATCACAGTAAATTACTCACTGGCCATTTGTTGTTGTTGTTTTCTCTCCCTGACGAAATCCCTCTGACGATTTACGATGCACTTTTCGGCGCAAGTCAGCGAGAAATCTCACGCCGAGGACGACCAAAAGGATTCTGTGGCTTTCCAGTCGAGATGTGTCCCTTTTCTCTCTACAACTGACGATTTTCACGCTCCGACCATTGTGGGAAGAGAGTGGAGAGAAAGAAGAGTTTTATTCCTTGAAATTCCCCTCGCTTTTTATTGTTGACTGAACTAGAACTGATGGCTAGAGTGTACGTGTCTTTAATCTCACCCCACGCATCTAAATGACAAAAAAAAGTGAAACCATGTGGCTTAAGATGTTATTAATAAAAAAGCAAAATGACATATGATCGAAAATGTTACACTTTCACTTTCTTCTAAGCAATTTCCAAAAAACATTATTGACGTCTATGTAGTGTAGCATTTATCCTGTTAGACATTCCCTCAGGAATTCCTATGGATTGTATTTTAGAATGCTTTTTAGTTTATGAGTAAAAACGTAATGTATGTTGATCTTTATGTTGATTTTGTGTTTAGTTAACCTTTAAGTATATATATATATATATATATATATATATATATATATACACACACACATACAAATTGCTATGCAAGTATAAATTGTTTTAGAAAAACAACTTGCTTGCACCTAAAATGTTAAGAAAACACAAAAACATAGTTCCACAATTCACATTTTGAGTTATGACTGTATGTAATTTATGTTACAACAAAATGAAAGTCTTTTGCAGGAATTTTAACCACAGGCCTCATTTTACTCATAAATCAAAAGACTACCGACATGTTTAGTGCTCCTGGGCCCTCGACTGCCTCTTTCTTTAAACATAAACATCATTTTCTAAAATGCATTATTTAAGTTCCAAAGTGTCATTTTGTTGTAGTTCACTTGTCATAAATGAACAATTCACTCCAGTGCTCAAATAACAAAGACTACGCTGTGCCAGAAATCAAATTAATTCAAAAGTTTTGTACACAACACTGAGTGCTTTTATAAATCCGCTGCCATTTCAATGCTTCAAATGAATATGTAAAATTATGCCCTCAACATGCAATCGCAGAACAAGTGGCCTTGTAAGCAGATGTGGGTGTGTTATGACATAAAAGACATTCTTAACTTATATAAGAGTCTTCCATTCTTTACCCTCAATCGTAAATACTTGCGAGAGTACAGGATAAAAATGCCTTAAGGATGAATTCTTAGACAAAGAGCTTTTCAGTCTTGTTTTAGTGGATTCATCTTAGACTCATGCTGATGCTAAGGGGTGGAAAGCCTGTCTTACCCCAGTTACCCCTGAGCGGCTGTATCCATAGCACACTCCTTGGGGTCATATCTATGCATGCCAACTCCCATAGCACACTGTATTAAACGTTTGATATTATGAAGGGGACCTGTCAGAGTGCAACAGTCAGAGATGATGGTTAATGCTCCATTGGCCATCTTGTTTTCAGTGAGATAAAACACTCAGCAGTGTTAATGAAAAAGAAGTGCACTTCATGTTATAGCTACATCAGCTCAAAAAGATGGTGAAAATAAATTGTCTTCGCTTGAGCAAGCTGGTGTTGGTAAGTCTCATGTGGCAGCTATGAAGAAGACACAGAGGGCCTCATGGAGCAAGAGATACCAGATAGCATAGTGCTCTCTCATGTTACCCAGTAAAACCATGATTTATCTGCGCAACACCTGATGACCGTGGTTTTCTGGAGACTCTAAGAGCTTTTTTATGACAGCTTGTAAAGTGCTTTTCAACATATTTAAAAAAGAAAAATACTAAACGAAACAAAGCCAGTCGAGTTGTGTGAGTTTACAAGACGGAGATAATCTTAGCCCCTTTAATCGCTATTGATATTCCTCAGAGACATGAACAAACCCGATATAAATACACTTAAAGACATAATGAGCACCACTTGGTATGCAAATTGGTCATCTTGGTCAGTTATTTGCATCAAATTGGTTTAAAGGATTCTTGAAATTTGGTATTGCACTACTGTGTTAAAAAATTGTTCATCTTTTTCCTCATTTGCAAGTTATTTGGTTTGGTTATTTGGTATCAACATGTTGCACCCTGATAACATTTATATGTGATTTTGCAATAGTTTTTGTTTAATTTGGATGTCCAAATGTTGCACTACACAGCAAATCCACCATATTCAAGTTAAGCTGCTGTCTCAAATTTGGAGGAGTTCAAGTTATGGAAAAACATGACATATGGGTCATGCATTTTATGCACAAACTAATAAAATGCAATATAGGTTGCTTTGCGATAAGTAAGTACATTATGCTATTATAATGCAACTCAAAGTATAAAGTCAAAGAGCCCAAAACCTCCCTAAAACCAGCCGGTCTGACCAATTAACACCAGCAAACCAGGTTAGGCCAGTTTAATAAAAGTATTGTTCATTCATAAATGCCTGTTTGACATGCCATTTAACCCCGGTGCTGTTAATAATAACGATCACATGTACATACACATCATCATTTTCCTTTGCTTTGATATGTAAACACCTTTTCATCGCTTTTGCTGTTAATGAAGCCTTTCAGGATGTGTAACATATCAGAGCGCTGTATGAAGCACACAGACGACCTCATTAGCTCACTGATTGATGCTTCTAAAACATACATATAATAGCGAGACAGAATCATAACGGGATACCCGTGCCGTTGCGCATCCGACCTCAGCTGATTTGTTCCCGGTTTGTTTTACACGTTTCTGTTCTGTGATTGTTTTGCAGTCCACGAGGATATTGCTTTGAAGAATGGCAGAAGAACAGAGCGCCGAATCATGACCATTCAATCTTTATCATCAGTAGCCTTGGCAGCTCCTATTTCCCTTTCATGTTTTGTGTTTGTTTATTTCTGCATCTAGCATCCACCACCCTCACCGTTTCATACTCGGTCCGTTCTACAGTTATCCTTTATACCCACACACCCACCCACTCACGAACACACACACACACACATGAACTTTATCTCTTCCAAAGCACAGCAGCAGCAGCAGCTCGCTGGGTTCCATCTTGGTGGAAATCAGAAAGTGTGAGATAATTCTGTAACTAATAAAGAGAAGGGAGGCCCTTTGATGGCTCAGACTGAAAAGATATTTCATGTTTTTTGTGTGTGAGGGATTGGGGAGATGTGTGATTCTATGGAGCCTGTGCGCTCCCCTGCTGTTCCTCTCTGCCTAGAAGCTGGCCCCCCTCTGGCTAATGTTATGGAGAAAGGAAGGCATTTTAGGGCTGCCTCCCCCCTCTCTCAGCCCCCCTTTTTCCTTTTGTTCCCCTTTGAAGAATGACTTTAGACATTTTATTTACATATTTAACCATGGATGAAAGAAAAGAGGGTTGCGAGAAAGAAAGCTCCCCGGGCTCTAGTGGGAATTTTGATAAGTTTAAATGAATGGAAATCTTATTAGCTTTTTTTTTCTAAGAGTCAAAGCTTATGTTTTTTGGTGACATTTTACATGCCGAGAATGTGGTACAACAGGAGAGGCCTGCATCTAAGACGAGGTGGACACGAGGTCGTCCTTAACCACCTCATCCTCCTTAACAAAACGCCTTTTTTTCCTCACTGATCCTCCTACAGTCGTCAGTTACAAAAAAGTCAAAGTGAATCTCTGCACACTTCAAATAGTGCATTGGGGGAAAATGCAAGTATCAGCTTGAATTCGTGCAGCTTATTTTTTTATATTGCAGTATGTGTGTGGTTTGAAGAGTGGGAGCTGCTAGTGGATTTAGGTCCCGAAGGCTGTGTTGGCTACAGATGCAGGAGGACTAGTTTTAATCTGCTTACCATGTCTCAATATTTTATTATGAATCAGGTAGCAAACTTGTGTCATCAAGTGTATTTGTGTAAAGTTGATATATATTTCTTAAAACTTTTTATACTTGAAAGGCATGACTGGTAAAATTAAGCAATGCTGTCAAAACATAAATATGTACGACCAAGAAAATAACCATTTAATAGCAATTAATTATACATCCAAAATTAAAAGTTTTGTTTTTATATATACATAATAAATATACACATCATATACACATATATTATGTAAACAAAAACCTTTATTTGGCTAATGATTAATAGTTTGACAGCACTATTTTACAGTATTGTAATAATAATAATAATAATAATTAATATAATAATATTACTGAAAAAATAAATAAATAAATAAATAAATATATATATATAATATTACAAATTATGAAAATAAAATCCAGATGCCAAATAGTGCTTGTAAAAAATAAAAAAAAATAAAATAAAATAGAAAATAAAAAAACCTAAAGAAACTTTTAGGTAAAAATATATAATGCAAGAATGTTTTAAATTGATCAAAAGTGACATTAATTTATAACATACTCCTGTAGCAGTTTTACTCTAATAGCAATGAATAGGTGCTTTTATATGCAGTAAAGTGAAATAACGGATTATAAATATTGGAGGTTGATAAAAATGCTCATTTTAGAATTTCTTTTCCTTTTTCTCAAAGATACTAAAATATGAATATATGAAGTTATGGCTTCTAAAAATTCTGCCTTGTCACAGGAATTTTTTACTTTATAAATATAAGAATACATTTATTTTGAATATTGAATATTAATGTTTAAAAAAAAAATTAGCTGTATTTTTGTTTATTAAACATATTTGTTGAGCAAAAAAAAAAAACAAAGACTGCACACTTTTAAACAAATATATATGTAATTTTACTTATGCAACCAGTCTTACAAGCATACTGTGCACTGTATTTATTTATTTAGTAGACTGCTCTTTAAAAGAATAACCTGCTATTAATATTCTGCATCTATAGTCTCTACCCAAAAGTATTAAATTTAATCAGATCTCTCTGTGATTGCGTGAGCATGTGTGAAATTCATTCATTCTTGACAGACCAGCAAAGGATGAAAGTTATACAGCGGTGCAGACATGTCTTTCTGAGTAAGAATTCAGAATCACAGACTACTAAATTAATTCCCTCATTGCATAGATCCCTCATTTTCAGAATGCAAAAGGCTGTTTAAAAACTCGCCTCACTTCTCTAAAGGGTCAGATGATTTGAGGAAAGGCTTGTGAGCTCTTCGATTAATAATTTAAGTGCTTGACTACTTCAAAGCCTGCTGTGTTTTATGCACATATGGTTTTAATGGTTCAATAACATATAATTTATTGATGAATCTTAATGTGTCCCTTTATATATCAGACATGTAATCATCCAGGCTCACTTTAAAAACATGAATAGATTTTGCATTGTTTTAAGAATTATCACTGACAGCTGAAAAGCTTCCAAAAATTAATTCTGAATTGTAATTAATCTTTTTTTTTTAATGTATGACACATTTATATTTTTATAACATTCACCACAAAAAACCTTCATTGGGCATTAACAAATTTGGCTTAGTTTATTTTAATTTATGACGCATATAATCCACATTATAAGCTTGTTTTTCACAACCCAAAAACTGGATCACATCAGAGATAATCAATAAACAAAGGCCTCTGAAACAACATCAAAACATTGCAATTCTTGCGGTCGGGATGATTTGTGAGCTTGAGCTGATGGAGAGCTCTGATGTGCGTTGTAAACACGGATGATTTCATGTGTTGTGTTAGTAATAGAAGTGTCAGAAGCTCACTTTCAGAGCCCGTCTTCAAGCGCTGCTCTTCGCTCTGACCTCATTCAGCTTTCAAGTGGCCATCTTTTAACTGAACTTAGTCACTTTGAGTGTCCACACAAACCCCAGACAGGCAGGCCAAACACTGAAATGAGATCTTTTACAACCCCAAAGATGTGTCTGTGTCATTTAATTGCAAATGTGCTTATTAAAGATTAAACCTTTAAATGTGGGTAAGTATATATGTGAGAATGATGGCTTTAAATGCAAAGGCATTAAATCGTCCACACTCAAGCTGTCTCGTGAGAAGTAAGTCGGATCCTTCTGCAATATTTAGATTTTAGAACAGGATTTAAGTCTGCTTTTGACTTTTGACATAATGAAGTGACTGAAAAGTACCCAGAGTTCTTGTTGGGGCACTTGAGTGTCAGTCACTAATCAGGAGGGACTCAATGTTTCTTGCTCTTGCCTTCTTTTTGTCGTCTAATCTGTCTCTGTCTGAGTGGCCGGGCTGGAATCAGTAGTCCTGGGGGCTAAGAATGAGGAGGGGTGATGGAAAGAGAGAGGGATGAAAAAAAGAGGATATGGGGACACCCCACTGGCTTTGGCTCAGGAGAAACCATTCACACAGAAGGCCTTCTTGAGTTATTCCCACAGTACTCTCTTACTGAGAAGACGCACACACAGACACACACTCCGGTCAAATTAGATTAGAGTCCTCTTCTTTATCCGTATACTAAAATGCTGGCCTTTTCTTTGCAATCGACCCCTGACTCGCCTCTCAGATAATCCAGATCTTCTAACACCAAAACAAATAGACAAAGACTATATTTATTAATTTGTAGACACACAAGATAATATTACTTTTTGTTTGTTTTTTTAAACGTTGTAATGGCTAAGTTGTTCTGGATTTTGGAATACAATACACAACTTCTGAACAGATTTTAAAACACTAGTCATTGATGACTTTGTAAACGGTTACAGAGAAAAACTGGGCATCATACATTAAACAACTGAAGATCACACACTACTTCTAAGTCGTCTCGAACACATCAGACTCATGCAGAAACATGCACTTTGTTGCTAGGAGACACATGATAAATGAAAAGTATTAGGCATATTACATTTTTTTTAAGTCTGAAGTTAAAAAAAAACAAAACAAAATCACAGTCTGTGACCATCATCTATGTGATTTTCTGTGAAATCTGTCATCTCTGATTGTTTAAAATCTGTAGACTGGCTCTGATTTTTGGAACATTGACTCTTCTAGACTCTAAATTGGGCTAAAAGTCTGAGGGCAAAAAAAAAGGGCACTTTTTAACAGTCTACAGTGTATAGACTTTTGCATGTAGTTACTAATTGAGCCTAAATTGTATGTATGATGTTCCACAGTCTCATGACCAATTCATATGTATTTATATGAGGTGGAAAATTAATGATAATTTGTATGTACAACCTTACTCGTACGATTTGTCGGGTAGGTTTAGGGGCGGGGTTAGTTGTATGAATTCGTACAAATTAGCCACCTTGTAAAATATGTATGAATTGCCGTGAAACTGGGCTGAATATTCTGTGTTGAACCAGCTACATGTTAGTAATGTGGCAATAACTTATTTGTGCAACGATAAATATTATTGCTTAGTTGAAACATAAAACTACATATGAACTTAACACCTGAATGAGTCGTTTAAAAGAGACTGATTTGAATTGCATCATTGAACTCATGTTTTAACTCACAAACTTGATGTAAACGATAGTGTTGACATTTACACTCCTGAAAAAGAACATTATCTGGAGAAATGACCCTTAAACATGAGCATAATCTAAACAGAGCACCTCTGTGTACATTCCTCTGTCTTTGCATGCCAAATAAAATCAATCATAGTTTTTGAATTTTATTTTACATCAAAAACTTTATCTTTTTTCATATTTAGGTATTGTACGGCATTACATGAGGTAATTAATTTACATTCATTTACAGCATACTGCTGTTTTGGAACACAAAAGATATTTTTATGAATGTTATGCTCCAGAGAAGATAGTGAATAAATGATGACAGAATGTTTATTTTTGTGTCAACTATTTCATGTCATTAGAAAGGACAGCTGATAATGAAACACAATTGCTTTTATTTCTCAACTGTGATTGAACTAGTGTGTAAAACTAAAATTCAGGCAAATGTCTAGAGCAGTGTGCGTGTTTAAAAGGAGGGGTGTCAGTGAGAATCCGTCCAGCTGTTCATTGTGTCAACCTGTTACTTCCCTTGAGAAAGGAAGTGAGGCGCCTGTGTGTGTATGAGAGAATCTGAGAGCAATCTCTTTATTACTGCCATCACCACACTCTGTCTCTCATTCTTCACCCTATTCAGCCATGAAACCTCTTGCTAATGCATTTACAACTGGGTGTTTGCAGTGGGCCTCAGCAAAGATTAATGTACATGCTCCCAAGAGAGAGCGAGAGCGTCTACGTGTGTTCCGACTAACAAAAGCCGAAGGCTGATCCTAAACATCATGTCATAGCCTTTAGAATAAAGCGCCCAGAAAGCAGTGCCCGTAAGGGATTGATTCCCAAACTAGAACTACGTTTAATTGCCCAGGTCCGTAGAAGCCTCTGAATGCAGGGAGCTGTGAAAAGACCAGTGAATTATGACTATCTCAACAAAGTGTGTGACTGTTTCATCCCCCAGACCTGTGAACCGACTGCCTTTAAAGTCTGATGAAAGAGAGAGCGCAAGAGAGTGAAAATATAGATTAAAAAGAAGTCCATTCCCCTAAGCTTCGACTGCTAAGCAGCTTTCATTTATTCTCTTATGTCCTAAGTAAGACGTTCTGTACTATTACTAAAGGCATTCTGGGAAACTTTCAGCGGAGGACTCAAACTTCACTCGGGTTTGCAGCACTTACGCATAAACAAATTTAATCACTGGCTTCAAGGAGAGTTTTAGCTTGGTTAAAATATCTAATAGGACTCTTCAGTCGACTTAATTTGATGATTTAGAGCCGTCTCGATCCATCTGAGGAAATTACAAATAGAAAGGGCACTTTTGGAGGGTTTATTTTTGGGCCCGAGTATGAGAGACAGAGGGAGGGGAAAAGAGAGATGATGAAAGAGAGAGAGAGAGAGCTTTGGAAAAGGAAAATCCTCCAGAAAACTTTCCTCTCCATTCATTATAGCACATGGAAGCCAACTCATACGGCAGCAAATTGAGATCAAAGTCAAATTAAAGCTGACTCGTTCAAAGGCAGATAAAACTAAGCGAGCCTGCAGCAAAATTTTCTCCATTGATTTCTTCCTCCTTCACTTTCTCCTTCGTTCTAGCACTCCCCTTCTCCCGTGATCTTTGGGACTTCCTTCCAAGAGGCAGAGACTTTAAGAAGTCCTGCAGCGGAGCGCTGACATGACTGAACAAACACATAACAATCCCTAAAAGTTCAGCCAAGACAAAGCGCCACAATAATACAACTCATAAAAATTAACGACGCACAATAAACGTGAATGATAAACTTCAATGACTGGCATATGCCGCACTGATTAGTGAGGGTACTTCACCTGATCTCCATTGACAGATGTAAAGGCCATACAACTAATAAAATGGGATCACTTGAGAATTTATTGCAATGGGTTGGCCAAGCTTGGTAAATTATACTTTTTCTGTTGTATAGTAGAAAAACTAAACGATATGGTAGAAAGCATCACTTTTATGTTTAACTAAATACATCTAGCTGTAAGCTTAACAAACTTTCTTAAAGGTGCTCTATGCGATCTTGCAAACACTAGGGGTACAGGATGTGCACCAAAGCAAAAACAAACTTCGACCAACCAATCAGTAAGAAGAGGTGGGGTTTAACAAGCATTAAACACCACCTCTTCTTGCCAATTGTTTGGCAGAAGTTTGTTTTTGTTGTGGTGCCCAGTTTCTTTTGGTATTGCAGCCTCTGTGTTGTTTTTCGAACCAGGTTTTTCCCCAGTTTATTCAGAGGGCAGACAGTAAGATGAGGGGTGATGCGTACGGTTTGAGATAAAAATGAAATCGAGCTAAAATTTCTGGAAGCCAGTGTTGATATTTGAAATCACCAAAACAAAGACTCCTCTACAGCAAAAGGGCCTCGCTCTTATTTTGTAGCCTAAGCCACCCAGACAACAATTAGTTCTGTGAAACAAAGCAGAACCAGTGTTACAGCTTGTCTACAACCACACAAAATACTATAGAAGTCATTAAATAATCGGATGCTCTCTACACTGGACGCGAGTGGCATGAAAAATCTCCACTAGAAAACTTCTGCCACGTTCTATTTATGACTTGCTAACAAAATTCAGATGATTTTCAAAGGTTGCTTTATCGCGTCCAGTGCAGGCAGACTTTAAGCTGTCGTGGCACGGTGTCTGGTGTAAACGTGGTGCTACTCACATATGGAGAAGAACGAAAGCAATCTCGGCATACGATTGCAGGCCTTTCCGCTCCTTGAGTTCTCTCCAGCGCTGGAAAGCTGATCCAATATTTACACTGCTTTGCCTTATCGTTCCGCAGACATTTTCTATTTTAGTTTTTTATCCTTCTATTGCTTGGCTCGGCTGTTTACTGAACGCACTCTCCTCCACATCATTAGTAGACACGCCCCTTATTGCTGATTGGCTACAAGTTTGTTTGGGTTCCTGCCCGACTTTCGTGAACAGTTTTTGTTAACCATTAAAGAACACATCAAACTAGCTTCCTGAAAATCCTCTAAAAGTCAGCCAATCGGATTTCGATTAATGATTTTGCGAATGTATTTCCAATTTAGTGCCATATACATCAGAAACTAGGAACAGCGATGTGTATATAAATGGCTAGGGAGACTTGAAGAAAAAAAACAATGGCAATGCTAAAGAAATAACTAATTTTTATTCTAAATTGCTTTACCAGTCCATCACTCCATTCAACCCAGTCTCATACAAAAACGTACCCTGGCTACGTTGGTCCAAAGCGCAAAACGTAGCTGTGTTACAATAATGGCCCTTAAATTGTATGATTGTTACGTTTTTGTCACGGTTTAAATTGTATGACTGTTACGTTTT
>JAUCMT010000154.1:14791027-14813427 GCA_032357475.1 Enteromius thamalakanensis | reverse complement strand
CTCCGCGCCAACAAAGATTACCGTTTGGCGCCATCTTGTGACAAACACTGGACAACCACAATTAACAATGGAAAATGTAAAATACATCCGTTGTTATATATTCATATGTAGATGTTATAAATTGTCTTACTAACGTTTGAATGTTAGTCACGTGGTACTATTTTGTTTTGCGGAAGGATGGAAATGTAAATTTAAAACAAATATCCCAATAAAATGTTTAAAATTCATATTCATGTCCAGTTTTTTTCCTTATGTGGCAAGTAGCCATAAAATAAGCGGGATAATGTAGAGGCAGCTGGTAATTATCGCGAAATAAGCCCCTTCAGCTTTGCGTCGGGTCCTGATCACACTGTCGGGGCTTATTTCTGCAATAACTACCGGCTGCCTCTACATTATCCCTTACCTATTGATTACTGTATTTATTTGGCCAGTGTCATTGTGGATTTTGGTTATTTTGGTGTTGCAAGCACAGACATGTATATACTTTATATGTATGGTTGTAAGACCTTTGAAATAATAGAAACTATTTGGCGAAGTGACATGGAACTGTGATGCGGTCAAAGAGCTGCCTGGAACTACATTTGCAATGCAGTTCTCTTAAAATAATTGCACTTCTTAGAATGTTCGTCAGCCAATCATATTCAAGCATCCAACTCCCCTGTATTATAAGGTGAACATAAAGACGTGCATGCACGAAGATCCACAGATGATAACTGTCTAAGTTACCACCTTTACAATTGTTCTCCTATTGCAAGAGACAACTGCAGAAACACAAAGCTGAATTGTAAATGACAGATTGCCAATATTTATCTTTAAAGTATTAAACTCAGAAATACGAAGAAAGATTTTGTGTTTCACACTATGTTGTAAACCTAGTATAAATATAAAGCAAACACATCTTGTTGCATCAGCACGTGGACAACAAAGAATTGCACAACTCACTGACAAATAATGACTGCTAACAGTCTGGCTTGCGCATCAATGAATCAAACGAAAACTAAACTGATCTGACTCATAGAACAAAGGCAGACGTGACTGGTTGTAATGATGTGCTGTATAACACATACACATAACATATATCACACAAATCCGCACAGTCCTCTCATGCTAACTCAAATGAGGAACATCAATTTAAGGAGGGAGAAACAGATGAAAGTGCAATTTCAGTGAGAGAGTCACATAAACAAAGCAAACAGTCACTAAAAAAACACACACGAATAACGAATTAACAATGTTTTCCAAAACTCTTCCTCCCCCTTTGCCTTTGTCAACTCTTTCCAATTCATTGGAGGTTTGAAATATATTTAAATAAAAACTGCAGATGCTTTTTTTTTTGTTCCATTACACAGAACTCTCTTTAATCTAGCCGCACTCAAAAAGCTATTCAAACATCTTACATAAATTATACTCTCAGTATTAAAATCAAAGGCCAACGCCACCAGTCCCAGGGCGGTGGGAGAAAACTTTTGATGGACAGAAGGAGAGAAAGGCAAACTTATGATAAGCATATGTCAGAGTTTTTTTAAAGCCTCGCTGAGTCTAGATTTGTCTGCTATCCACTCAACATCAAAGCAATCTGATAATTCCAGTCCATCATATATTCTTGAAAAGCAATAACACTCTTTTTGTCTGTTAATGGAAATGTTATTCATCAGTATTTCTGTTTTGAAGGTGTACCGATCAAAGAGTCAAGCAAAATGTACAGTACAGCATTCTGGATTCACAAAATGATCTGGTTTAATCAAAAACGAGTTATTACCATTAAGGTAGGTGGTAATATGATATTTTTTTTGGAATATATGATTGATAAAGCCAATTGCAAGGATAAATAAGACAAATACAAATTTTACAGGGTTTTTTTCGTAAAAAAAACTGTCTAATGTGTCTCTAAAGTCACTAAAAGTAGACTAGTGTATGTGTACTAAGGGTGTTTTTAGTATTTTTTAGTTATTTTTAGCATTTTTTATTACTTTTTAGCTAAGGATATTTATTTGTAGATTTTCAACAAAGAAATATGGTGCATGTGATATAGAGCAATAATCATGTCAAATTATGAAAAGTTATTGTTAAGTCAAATTGTCACAAATCTCTCAACTGTTTTATCTGAATTCAAATAAAAATAGAAATGGAATTAAATTTATCACATAATTAATTACATAAATGCATTAATTTGAACAAAAGTGACAGAAAACACATTCATAATGTTACAAAAGACCAGTTCTTTTGAATGTTGTATTCTTTTTGGAGAAAATACAGCACATTTTCCACAAATAAATAAATAAATCAAATATTAAGCAGCACAGCTGTTATATAAATATAATAATAATTATTAGCATTTCTTGAGCAGCGAGTCAGCATCTTTAAATGATTTCTAAAGGATAATTCTGAAGGCTAAAGTAATGATGCTTTGCATCACAGGAATAAATAATATTTTCAAACATATCCAAATAGAAAAGAGTTCACTTTTAAATTGCAATATAACTTTATAATATTATACTGTTTTATTTTAACCAAGTAAACACAGTGAGCATAAGAGACTTCTTTCAAAAGTAATTGAAAATCTTACAGATTCCAGACTGATGAATGGTAGGGCACAAACGAAGCCTTGAAATAGTGACCACAAACTTAACACCATTTTGAGCTTTGCTCTGTTAATACTGTACGTGACTGTTGGTTTGCATTGCCATGTGATTCAGTAGCTTACTATAATCAATTTGTTTTACAGTAGTAAACCACTCAATGCATAAAAACGATCAGTTTGCCTGAAGATATTCAAAAGTTTTAAGCATATTTTGTCTCTTAATACTAAAATCTCGCAATCTGTAGCTCAATGTCCACCTTGTGGAGACCCCTGGGAACACTTAGGCTTGGTGTGAAAACATTTGCAATACACTGCTCCTCAGTGCTGCTCATTGCTTGCAGAAGTACAAAACAGGCTGTCTGTAAAAGAGTATCACCAGCAATAAACAACACCTTAGTCAAAAAGGTGTTTCTTTATCACAGTACATGACACAGTACTACTTTATATTAGGTGTCCGGGACTACTGTGCCCTTACATTTAAATTCATTATTTGGTACAATACACTGATTTCATACATGCATGTTTTTAAAATGTACTTATATTTATGAATATTCTGTTTTTATAGTTATTTATTCTGAACACAGTCATTACCCCAGTAGTAGAATTACGGGTTTATGGGGGCTGGCGGGCTCCACCACATGACACAGCAGATCTTCTCTCCAGGTTTGGGGAGGTATTTCACGTGGGAGTGGTTGTGGTAGTAGCCTACCAGTCTCCATCAGCCAGCTTCTCAGTGGATGTCACACAGCTTTCATCTTTGTATCATCTCTCATCCACATCAGTTTGATGGATTTGGGGTAGAAGTCATAGGACTTTCTAAGAAAAGCTTTCTCATTCCCTTTTCCTATTCCCTGCCTAAACAGATAATGACTTCTGGTTTTACTGCAGAAAGGAAAACATTTATAAAACATGCACAAATAAGAGGACATGAAATATTTTGAATAAAAATGATTAACCCACAAGGCATGCAAAACGTGGATGAGTTTGTTTCTAAATAAAAGAACAGATTTGCTGAAATGTATATCACCTGCTCACCAATGGATCAAACGGGTGCTTTCAGAAAACAATAGCTGATACAAATATCATAATAATCCACAGGTTTGATACACACTATTAAAAGACAAACTCTTGACTGTATGCAAAATGTCGGTCTGGTGTCTTATTGTCACAAAACACTATTGTCACTATCACAATACATATTTAACTAACATAATGACTATTCTTAGCTTAATCTTTGTCAGAGACACAGATAAACAACTGAGTTTCCTATATTTTCTATATTTGTATACTGTTAACACGTAGGCTGCAGTTATTAATAATGCATATTTAAAGATCCTGAAGAAACAGCAACTAGTGTAGATAAGAAAAAAGTGCTAACATTGATAGCTTTCTCCAGGTATAGAGCAGTAAACAGATTGTAAAGAGCATCGGTATACTCTACTTTTGGGTGTTTCACTTAAACACAGGGCAAATTCAGCTCCTCAGTGGTGTGTAAACACAATCAATGTTATAATAATGTGTAAGGCACAGTCAAAATATAGGTGACAGTGACATCTGGTGGTTCACTCCTGCATTAGTGACGGAAGTTCGGTTTCACTTTACTGACTCCTTCATTAAAGTGGCATTAAATATTACACATTTAACATCCAGAATCTCCGAAAGCATCCATTGACGCATTTTTATTCTTATTCTGAATTACGAAATAATTTATATCATCCAAAGTTAATTTAGGCTACAGGGTAGGCTACACAAACCCAGAGTCTTTCGTTGTCACGTGACACACTCACTAAACGAAAAAGTGTAGCCTACTTAGCAAACATAATTTTTTAAATCAAATGTTGCCGAACAGTTTCATTTTTATTGTATAATGTAATCCCGGGCGATAATGTCATTTCTAAATTCAGAAATCTTTCAGTCACGAAGAAACTTCCACGACCCTAGAATGAGCTGGGTTTGTAGGCTATTTAATATTTACATCCAATTTCTTTTTAAATGTCACCAATTATTGTATCTGTACAAACAGAGATAAACAGCCCAACATTGGAAAACAAATAAAAAAAATATGAAACAATTGCTTGCACAGATCCTATGCAAATTTATATAGCAAACCCTATATCAAAAAAATACTGCAGTAGATCTGCTTCACAATCCGATAGTTAGATCAAGTAAAAATGTGTTAATAGTTTTCTCTCTCTAGTTTATTTGTTTTATTTATTCATTGTGTTTTAAAAGTAATGATTTTAAAGTTTATTGACTTTTTTTCTTTTTTTGGTTTTACAAAAACAAAAAAACCCTTAAAAGTAGCCTAAAAGAAATGTAGGAATTATAATGGGTGCATTATACAGACAAAGTCAATATATGGGTGACCTGGTTGTGGTACATCAGCCTCAAAGCATTGATGAAAACAGACTATATAGGGTGTACTTAGCTTCGACAAGCATTCGCAGGTGAAAAAAAAGCAGCAAATCAAATAAAAACTTAAAACAACATTAGACAAAATCGAATTTTGGAACAGACCACTAAAACAGGGAAGTTTTCAAAAACAAAAAGTCAAGACCAGAATATATTTATATATAGAGTAGAATTTATAATAACATAATCATGGCCTGTTTCACACAGTCCACTAAAGCAATGTTTAGGAGGCACGTAATTAACAGGTTTGGCTGGTCAAATCTAATTCATATAAATAAAAAGTTGTTATAATATCGTAAGTTTTATGACCAGCCTTTCAAAAAAAAAAAAATGTGATTATTAATGCAGTGTCATAATGTTTTTGATAAACGGTTTTCTAAAATGACAATATGAAGAGATGGTGCTGTCCCAGATGTTACGGCTTACTGCTCTTCAGTTCCGTTCATTGTTTGCATTGGAAGTAAACAAACTGGAAGTCTGTAAAAGCCTGAAAAAAAGGACAAAATTTCCAGCATCTCAGCAGATAATGACAGGGACTTTTTTTAATCACACCATCAGCTCACCAAATGTGTCTGTAAATATAAACTGTAAATACCAACCTGTTTCTTTTCTTTTATAGTAAACCAGACCTCCAGCTACCATGAAGAACCCCATCACCAACCCCACAGACCCAAGAATGATCTTAGACCTTTCAGAGTCAGCTAGAGAGGGATCTGTAAAATGAAATAAAATTATTCAAATATGTTCGTATCTGTATCTTGATACTTAAATTCACCTTATAATTTCACCACAACTTTTCTTACCCCAGTGATAAATCATGGGTCTGTTGGCGCTGGCGTGCTGCACCACACAAGAGAGCTTCTCTCCAGGTTTGGGGAAGTATTCCAGATAGGAGTGGGCTTGATACAACCAGTCTCCATTATCCAGCTCCTCAGTTGATGTTACATCAGCTGGCATTTCTTTATCATCTCTCATCCATGTCAGTTTAATGGGTTTGGGGTAGAAGTCATAGGCACTGCACACCAGAATAGCTTTCTGATTCACGTTATCCAGACGAAGAATGACTTCTGGTTGTACTGTAAGAGTTGACCAGATGTCTTATTTTTGTCAAACCAAAATACCAAAGTTTTGAAACTAATAAAATAATATATTCTGTCTTTAATACTAATAATGTAGTGATTAAGGAAATGTTTTACCTGTCAACCCTATAAAAGAGACAATAAACTCTCCGAATTTTTTGCATCCTTTTAGCACAAATTCTGGTTGTGCAAGTAAAATCTTGTTTGTATTATAGTCCTCTGCCAATTTCTTCCCAAATGGAGTGAAACCAATAGCCTTATTCTCAGTACTGTTGTATCTCAGATATTCTATTTTGTTGTAGGTGACCGAGAAGATAAATTCAGTGTTTTGTTGAGAGTATCTACACTGAATTTGGACATATCCGTAATGTCCATTTACTGAAAAAGTAACAGGAAAGATACAATTTAACATTTTAACAACAAAGATTGATCAATACTAATAATTTCAATAATCAATAATCATAAAATCACCTGAACACAAAGGTATTTTGTGGGAAAAATCATCCTACCTGTTTCACATAAAGCCGACAAAAACACCGCCACAAGCTTGCACTGCATTTTTGCGTTACAGTAACACTGCTTCTGATAATCACATTTCTGATGTCATACAATGCACACCCCTTAGTCGGCTACTCAGAATACATCAAACCAGAATATCCTGTTCATGACTGACCACAGCATCACACCGACCTATAATACAGGTGTAAGCTGGTCAGCTTCAATGCTCTTGATGGAGTTTGTAGGCCGCTCTGCATAAACTCAACAGTAGCTATACTCTAACAGATCACTGTCAGCACTTTTATAGGTAAAATGGTTGGTCGAAGCATATAAAATATCCACACGTATCTTCAGGGTACATGCAATCAGAGGTCAGATGTGGTAGTTCTCTCCAGAGGTGTCAGGGGGACAGAAGAGGTCCAAGCATATTCTACCTTGGGTGCTGTTGAAAAATATCCCTGGAGAACAGTCCTGTTCAAACAGATACTCCACACATAAATATGCAACTTCTTTAAAGCTGGGTTGTTTAAAGCCAAGCTCTAATCAGGAACTTCCCTCAAACATCCAGAGATTAATTACTTTTCTCAGGTAGTTCGGTCAATATTCTTTTCCATTTTTTTAATGATTAATGTCTAACGTAAGTGCTTCAGTTGTAAACTGGCCATGATCAGGAGATGCCCTAATGACCTTTTTGACCTAAAGTGTCAGAGATAGTCAGAAAGTGTATGTATTGACATGTTGGGTGCTTTTTTCAAACTAAAGAGAGAAAATGTTCCAGTTTGAGTCACGCAATTCTATACAATTCAAGTTTGGAGAAGTCTTTCAAATAATTACATTTTTACTCAAAATGATATACATTGAAGCAGCTGTGGATTTCAGGGACATTTCTGAAAATTCCCTTTGTTTCCCTTTAAGGGATTCACAATCTTGCTACCTGGTCTCATAGTATAATCATACCAGGGCACACTTTAGTGAGACACAAAACACATGCAGTGCCATTAAGTTTCAGTGCAGTTTCCAAAAGAAATGAACACTAGAGGAAGTAAGACCCTGACACCCTTTATTGCTTTTCACAAAAATTTAATAAAGTGTAATTTTTACACAATTACTTGAAGTATTTCATGTTAAGACTTTAAAACAATATTAATATGCTGTGAGATTTCAAAGCTGATATTCTTGAACAGCAGCATCACACATATCAAGCTTCACATTGAGCCCTTCACAGATGACAGGTTTGTTCAGAAGCTCATGTGATACGGATTTACACTTTTACCGTTGGAAAGCTGATAAAAATGGATCAAATCTGCATAACAGGAAGTTGAACAGTTGCATCAACAAATGCCTTTTGATATTAGTTTTGCATATGTCAACACTATCAGATATGTTTAGGGGGGGATTTGTTGTAGGACATATTTCCAACATGATAGGGCATTAACTTTTACGGATATTTGAATTCTGAACCGTCGCAATATGTAACTGAAGCAACGTTATAAGCAATACCATGTCAACGTAATAAAAGGTTAAAGTATTAAACGTATTTGTCTGCAGAGAAACATGCAGTAAGGTGTATAAAAACAGTGTTGTACAAAAAGTGCCCAGAGGTACATATTTTTGTTGCAGTCTTTCGAATTAATCAATTTGGTAGTATATTGTGTTTGTCCGGCACAATCGCTACCATTTTTTAACAAGGAGGAATGTCACAAGCAGCAGCTTCAGCAGTACATTTGGATCTGTACAGTACATTTATCTCTATGTAAAATGAAAATTGACAGTTTAGAAGGGCAACATTGTAATGAGTTTGAGAATTTGGGTCCCGAGGCCAAACCAGTTGAGAACCTCTGATCTAGATCATATCTGTCTCATAAACTGACATTCGGATGAAGCACAAAATATGATATTACTGCTCATCTTTCAGTAGTAGTAGTAGTAGTAGTAGTAGATCATCTCTGCTTTGCAAAGGATCGGGATTAAAGTTTATGGATTAATGCTATTTATGTAATGTTATGGATACATTATTATACATTAACTGTAAGCATAGACAAGTGGTTATCATCAATGTGCAGAGCTTTTCAGTGAGGTAGTTCAAACCCACATTACAAAGTCTTAAGTATTAACAAGTAAAGTACTAACACGATTCAGCAACTGTCAACTAGATAAATAGGAATGCTAATAGATAGTTGTCTCCAGTTAAAGACCTATTTTTGTAATGCCTTTAAATCCAGTTCTGCTGCCTAAACAGACCCAAGATTCAAATAAGTGAGGCAGTCAAAATTTAGGTGGAGGTTAACTTGTGGCATATCTGTATCAATTATGTTAAGAAAGAAGAAAAAGATTCAATAAATTTAATTTCTAAAGGGACATTTCAGACTGAGTACAAGCTTTAAAAAAAAAAAAACCAAGAACCTACGGTACACTCTCAGAAAAAAAAGGTACAAAAGCTGTCACTGGGGCAGCACCTTTGTACTTAATATAAATACCTTAAAGGTATATATTAGTACCTAAGTGTTCATGTTAGTACATTAAATGTAGGCACCATCCGGGTGACAGCTTTCATATAAAGGCTTTTCACAATCTGCTAAACAGTTCATATCAAACCAGAATATCCAGTTCATGACTGACCACAGCAGCACACCTCATTTTCATGCATGTAGGTGTAGGACTCACTTCAGTAAACAAACATGCTTGAAACATTTTGCGGAATAACATTTTTCATTTCCTATTTTCTATACACCAAGAGTCAAAGTAAGTAAACAAACCTTTTTAACTTAACTTTTCTGCTTTTGTGTTTTAAAATGTAATGTTTTGTTATTATATTATTTCTCCATTAATCCCGTTGGTAAAGCTTATGTTGTCATTTTTGTAAAGTTTAATGTTATCAATTTTTTATTATTTTTAACAGATGTTCTAAATTCTACAATGTTTTAGGTTATCTAGAATTTGGTGTGACTGAATCATGCACTGGATCAGCTGGTAGTAATGAAATGCTCTTCACTTATAATAATGAAGTGGCTGCATACTTGGACCTTGAACAGAAGAAAATTATCATAGCACCTAATATTCTTATGTTTATTCCTGGTCCTGATGCTTTGCCATTTGCTGCTGATGAAGACCCTTCTGCTGGAATAACGCCTGTGTGTAAAGATACTTATTTCAGGACACTCTCCTTTAATGTATCTGAACCTCTTGGTAAGACATTGTTTTTACTAAACAGTGACATCATCTAAAGCTGATTTGGATTAAACATTTAACATTTTTAAATGTAATTAGAAGGGTTTAAAATAGCCAATAATTTTTATACATTAGAAGAAACTGATTTCACATGGTTATTATAAAAACTTGCTTTGATAAAACTGCTTTATTAATATGTACTACAGAACCCCCCTGGACTTCAGTTTACCCAAGGAACGATGTTAAATTAAACGTAAGGAACACACTGATTTGTCTGGTTTCTGGATACTTCCCTCCACCTGTCAGAGTCTCGTGGACCAAGAACAATGTGAATGTGACAGATGAATCAACTCTCAGCCGAAATTACCCAAACAAAGACGGGACACTTAATCTTTTTTCTTATCTGAGCTTCATTCCAGAGGAAGGAGACATTTACAGCTGTTCTGCGGAGCACAAAGCCCTTCAACAACCTCAAACCAGAACGTGGGGTGGGTTTGTATGTGTTCTTCACATTTGGCCCTCTTTAATAACACACGATTGATTTCACAAATACTTATGTGTGTGTGTACAGATGTGGAGATAAAGAAGCCCAGCATTGGTCCATCAGTGTTCTGTGGAGTTGGTCTGACTCTTGGGCTGCTGGGTCTTATCACTGGAGTGGTGTTTATTGCCAAAGGGAAAAAATGGATATAATCATAAAACAGTTAGTTCCATTCTTGGATTCTGATTGGTCAGCAGCTGTGTTTTCTTTTCTGTGTATTGTGTATTTCGGTCAAAAATAAATAATTAAATGAATAAAAAAAACTGCAATTAAAAATGTGTCTCTCTTTTCCAGAACTTCACAGATTTACAAACATGTACAAAATGCCTCACATCTCTTGCAAAATGAAGCAATGCATTCAAAATATCACCAACATGTCAAAAGCATACACTTGCCTTATGTTGCAAACAACTTTGCCATAATACTATATATTTTTGAATATATAACATATTATACAAAACAAAACAAAGCTCTTCTTTCATGAGCTCCTATATTTCTGTACAACATTGAAAGTAATTGGCAAAGAGATGAAAAAAAATGTCATGAAATATTAATGGTAAACGCTAGATTAAAAGCAAATATATATATTTTTGCTTTGAGCATTTGCTGTTGTGAATACAGTACTGCACAGTAAGAAAGAGAAATCACGTTGTTTGCATCCATCGTTCAAAACCGTTGTTAATTTCTAAAAGCACCTTTACTGTAATACTGGCAAAGAAGTGTTTGTCAAAACAATTAGTACAAACACACTGGACTCCAAAAGCCTGTAAATTAATTTAGTATTTGTCAATGAGTGACACCATAATGAAAAGTCTTTGCATCAGTGTTCACAAACTGCTTTTATGATGTGCACAAGTGACTTTATTAAAGCAATAATAATTATTTTATTAAAGCAATAAAACAGTCATGGTCGTGATGTTACAAACAATATGACATTTACTGTCTGCCTTTGGTCCAAGTGCACATCTTGTGTGTAGCACAAGTTAACGTTATGTTATGTTAACATAAGTAATGTTAAGTAATGTTAACGTTAGCCGAATGCTGTCATCATCAGTTATCTATTTTTTTTTCTTTGGAAATGTCTGTCTTTATGTTCGTGTGTTTGCTTGTCATAGTATCAAATGTAGTAGATGGGCAGGTTTTTGTGAGGGCTAGATGCTACCCGTCTCAGAGGAAAAACGAGGAGCCTGATAAACTAGAGGTTACTAAGCTAACATGGTTTTTGAATTAATTAGCCTAAAAAGTAATAACCAAAAGAACATAAAATAATGTAAACTAACGTAAAAACTAAAAGGAAGTCTGTTTGCTCTCACAGAAAAAACCAAGCAACCAACAAACAGTTCAATACTGAAAATATTCTGACACAGTCTGCTGAACTTTGCAAATAATAATAAATGTAGAAAGAATAAAAGAAAAAAATAAAATATATTTAATCTTTCAAGTGAGAACAAAAACGTAGACCTATTTCACCATTATTAAAAAGGCTACATCTTACCTGTCTAAAACAAAGCAGGCAATAAGAAGGCCAGGTATATCACACAATCATACCGCATTGTTCATTCAGTGTTATTTTACTGGCACAGAGATGGAATGAACCTGGCTGCAGTTATTATTCAGTTACAGTGAATGTCTTTTCTAATGCCAGACCAGTTTGCCATCACAATTTATCAAACAAGAAAAAACAAGCTGATCAATGGCCCACAAAACAGCATGTGATCATGTAACTTACATTGGGACATTTTTTACAAGAGCTGAAAAAAAAAAAACTGAAGTGAAACAGGTCGGTGGGTATTTGGCGGCAAATGGTTCATGCTTATAAAGTAACTGTTCATTCACTTGACCCCAGTCAGGAGTTATTAGGTCACCTTCTCACCCATAAAGTTTGGAATGTTTCTGTTCTTACTCCAAAACGTTTCAACCTTTGTTTTATGATGACGAATTTATTATTATTTTTTTTTTGTTGTTGAAAAAAACAAAACAAAAAACTTGTCATTACCAAGTTTGTATCAGATAAAAATAAAAGATTGTTTTTTTTTATATACCGTTTTGTTTTTTTTACAGTAAATATGTATTCCTCTGTTATATTCAAATAGATTCATTCCGAATAATATGCTCTGTATATGATAGTTGCTAATTTTCCAATACCATGAGCCAGCAGCACACTTATGTGGGGCCCAGATGGGTGTCACCTGGGCTCTCTAAGTTTCCACATGGGTCAGCCCAGATAAAACATCTTTTCTTTTAAATTATAATACATTCTTGTAAATTATAATACAGAATTATAGAAAACAGATTTATTGCAATTTTCTTTTTCATCATTTTAAGGGCTTTTGTATACAAAACAAACTCATTATGAAACGCATAAAAGGCTGGTTTCATTTTTAGGTATCTACATATATGGATATAAAATTTTCCCATCATAAAGATGCTATTAACCAAGATGGAAACCTATAATTGTCCGACCTGACGGCCGTCTCTTTAACATTACTCCTCCCCCCAATGCAAGGGTCTGCTCTCGCCAGCCGGTGGCAGGCTAGTGTAGTGCATCTCGAACACACCTACTAAAATGAGCACTGCTCAGTATGCACACTACAGAATGCTAAAGCAGTACTGCAGTTCATTAGATAATTAGATGATTAATTGAGTGATGATTGACCATTATTGAAGACACCTGGGGCCTGTTCCATAAACCAAGTTTACCAAATAAGCCAGGTTTATTTTTAGTTAGTATGACTCATTGCCAGTTAATTTGGTTTGAAATTAGTCAGGCTATCTGCCAAAAGTCTGGCTTATTTGGTAAACTTGTTTTATGGAACAGGCCCCAGATGTTAACAAGAAGAATCAACAAAGAAGAAAATCACCATTACAGTGGTCAGTGTTTACTTTAGGCTCTTGGCCCTTGAATCTAATTTTGTTTGACTGCTGTAATGAGCAGAATTCATCAGGTGATGATTATGTTATGTTTATGTTTGAATCACTGAAACTGGCTGGGCCCCAGTTAGAAAGCCCAGGTGACACCAATTGGGGCCCTGCATAATCATGCTTCCTTCTGCTGACCAGCGTTTTAAAGATGCTGGTTTTATTTTCTAGCAGGATTTAGGATCTGTCCACACTGCCAAAAGCACCACAAGGTGGTTAAATGATCATGGTGTTGGTGTGCTTGACTGTCCAGCAATCTCACCAGACATGAACACACCTCCATGCCATGCTAAATTGAGGCAGTAATTAAAGCAAAAGGAGCCCCTACCAAGTATTGAGTACATATCACATACTTTCCAGAAGGCCAAAACATGTATTGATCTTATGAAGTATTCTAATTGTTGAGTGAATTGGTGGGTTTTTGTTAAATGTGAGTCTAAATCATGATTATTAAAAAAGCAAAGACTACTTTAGTCCGTGTGTTAACACAAGAGTTTCACAATTTTAGGTGAATTACTGAAATAAATTAAACAAACTTTTCTACGACGTTCTAATTTATTGACTTGTACCTGTATATAACATGAATTTTCTGGCCTTATTACAACATGAATTCCAGAAAGGTCAGGCATTTTTTAAAATCTGAGTAAAAGGAACACTAAAAGAATTTTAAATCACACAAGCCAACATTTTATTCACAACAGAACATAGATAACATAACAAATGTGTAAACTGAGATTTTAGTTTTTGCACAAAATTAGCATGTTTACCACGGTGAAGCATCATAAGTGACTAGGGAAATAAATTATATTTAAGTGTTCTATAAATAAATATTATTATAAAATGTTGTTTAAAATGTTTATTTGTGTTTTTTAAGTCAGCTTTTGTTTTATTCACCAGTATGTTACTAAGCTAATTTATTTGAAAACTAAAAATTAGTAACTAAAAGAATGTCAAATAAGCTAATGTCAAATCTAAAAGAAAGTGCTTTTTGAAAGGGAATATGTTTGCTGATTGCTAAATATATTATTAAAATATTTCTAAATTAACTTCATTATGATTTTATACATCACATTTGTCATTTCAAACAATGATCAGCATGTGATTAAATCATATCAGTTATTGTCTTCATTGCTATTTTGTGCTTCTTTTTTTCCTCTCGTTTTAATTTTAGTTCCTCATTTTTTTCTTGCTTTGTAGAACACAATGTGAAAAAGACTTTTGTATGCATTTTAGAGAACAGGAATTTGTTCTTTCAATCTTTCCCAATGCTTTTAAAGCCTATATTTAGCTTTATTTTGATGTTGTGTCCTCAAGGGGTCATGAACTGGCTGCATGAAACAGCAGGTTTAGTGGCATTTCATAAAACCATATACAGTATGGTGCGGTGTGTATGATAAATAAAACAATCAAGCTCTATATGCACAGGATATTTAAACTGTACAAAAGTAGATTGCCTACAACTAGACCTGCTACTTTTAAACACAAAAAAAAAAAAAAAACAGGCATAGGCCTAGTGTTAGAGTAAAAAAAAACACATCAGTTATTAAAACATCAGTTATTTATTTACCCCTGTACTGTGAAAAGGCTGAGTTCTGTCTCCTCCAGGCTGTGTGCAGTGCATAAATTGAGGCGGGTTGAAGTTTCGACAGTTCAAGGATCCAATTACATTACAAAGTTTTCATTGGTTACATATTTGTACACCCCTCTGATTTATTATAATAATTACCAATACAATACAGACAAAACAAGCAGCAATGTAGAAGCAGGTGTTAATAGTGTTTAGCCCCACTTTTATGTCATAAAGTGGCATTTTTCACAACTTGTTTGTTTTGACATATTGCCTTCGATACAAGCTGTTTTTAGACTAACAAGCAGATTTTTAGTTATGATACTCACAGCATGTTTGTTATAGTACAATGACCTTTTATATGTCAAAAGATCAAGGGAAACCTTGATTTCTCTGTACTTGCTCAAAACAAACTAAACAATGGTAAAACAAAAACCACCAATACTTTTTTTTATGCATTATATTTGCGTACATTTTATAGACATGTACAATCGCCAGATGAACAGCGTAAAAGGGAAATTTGCACACCCTACAACGTTATTACAGTTGTACATTGGTATTACAGTTAATCTGGTTCTGTTCAGTAAACAACCGGGGTGGGGGGCAAGTTGCTAGTCATCAGTTTAAGCAGGAATCATTTTGTATGAATTTCTATGAAGATCTGTTTTGTGTTTCTCATATGCTGGTGTATGTTCTGTAACTCAATGTAGGTAGCCCAGCCCAAAAAAGAAAAAGCCACCTCTGTCTCCACGTTTAGTATGACAAATAATTAACTGCACTTGAAGCTTTTAGAAAAATAAAAAAATGAAACACCCAAAACTGTACGGCATCACATAGATAAATTATATATTTGTACGAGAAAGTCTAGGTTGGACGTCAGATGGTGTGGTGTGGGGACATGTGCCAATTAAAATGTAAAACAGGAACATGAAAAGAATATTCTGAAACACCTTAATCATAAAATTGTCTTAATTAGAATATATTATATGTAAATAATTAGATGCATGTCCGTGAATGTCAGGATTCATCAGGCTCAAATTGTGAATAAGGCTCAAACTTTTAGAATAATCACCATGGAGTCCTGACCTGAAAGGAATCATTCACCCAAAAAGTTCTGTCATCATTTACTCACCCTTGAATAGTTCCAAACCTGTATGAACTTTATTGTTCTGCCAAACACAATGGAAGATATATTGAAGACAGTTTGTAACCAGGCTTTTTTGGTCATCGTTGATGTCCATAGTATTCTTTTCCTACTATTTAAATCTTTCCTCTCTTTTTTTGGCCAGGCAGCGTATTTCTAGCACTCAGTGCCACTCAGTGTATGCAGAGGTTCTGAGTATCTGACGTCTCGACTTCCAGCTGATATGACATGTGCTATAAATTAATTAAATCACAGGCTTAAGTATTTCATACTTACAATGTATAAACCATGCAATTTCTAATGCCTTATTATTATTATTATTATTATTATTTTACATTTGTATGTGAGTGTGTGTGTGTGTGTGCTAACCTGTGTGTTTTCTTTTATGGTAGATCAATCCTCCTGCTGCCATAATCACTCCCAACACCACTCCTGCAGCACCTGTTATAAACTTATTCCTGTCAGACTCTGACAGCGATGGATCTGCAAAATAAAATAAAATATAATATCCCATGTTTCTTATACAATGCACATAAGTCTGTCTCTAGCCTAGAAGATGTCAAAAACTGCTATAGATAAACAACAACCAAATGAGTTCCTTAAAAGTGTCATTTTTAAAAAATAAGACAGTAAAGTCTAATACACACTTTATTTTATGTATGCATGTTGCTACTTATATGTTGTTTTAACATGGTCTATAGGAATTATACTAAGAATATGTTCAAAAGCACCAATTAGCATTAATAATATGCTGGTCTGCACCGCTTCACTGTAGTTGGTTAAAATGTTAAGACTAATATGTGATTATATTTCACACTTATTAGGTCTATTCTCACCCCATTGATAAATCATGGGTCTGTTGGCGCTGGCGTGCTCCACCACACAGGAGATCTTCTCTCCAGGTTTAGGGAAGTATTCCAGGTGGGAGTGGATCTGATAGAACCAGTCTCCATCAGCCAGCTCCTCAGTGGATGTCACATCAGCTGTCACCTTTTTATCATCTCTCATCCACGTCAGTTTAATGGGTTTGGGGTAGAAGTCATAGGCACTGCAGATCAGCATGGCTGGACTCTTACCACTGGCTTGCCTTGCTGACCGGAGGATGACTTCTGGTTTCACTGTTGAAATAATTGAGGTTACGATTGTGTTTGGTGTGTTTGGTTTTCATTGATATGTTTGGTTCAATTCATTTCACCTGCTTTTTCTATCATAGGAAGGAACAGCTGTCCAAAGTGCTTGCAGTCTCCAATGTTTTTCTCTGCCTCCTTATGCAGCCACTCAGGTTTTTTATTGAAGTCATCTGCCCATTTCATTGCATATTCAGTGTAAGCAACAACTTTGTCCTCACTACTGTTATATCTTAACAATATTGTTTTGTCATAATAGATTGAGTAAATAATCTCAACAGTTTGTAGTGAACCAAGTACACGGCAGAGAGCTTGGATAAACGCATAATGGCCATGAACTGAAAAACAAGCAGCCAACAAACAGTTAAAAAATGAACATGCTCAATATTTAACATGTTCTGACATGCCTGCTGAACTTTGCAAATAATAATAATAAAAGAATCACAAAATCAAATATATTTACTCTTTCAAACGCTAACAAAAATGTAATGTAGATTTCACCATTATTAAAAAGGCTATATCTTACCTGTCTCAAACAAAGCAGGCAATAAGAAGGCCAGGTATATCACACAATCATACCGCATTGTTCATTCAGTGTTATTTTACTGGCACAGAGATGGAATGAGCCTGGCTGCAGTTACAGTAAATGTCTTATCTAATGCCAGCCCAGTTTGCCATCACAACTCATCAAACTGGAAAGTCAAGCTGGTCACTAATCCACAAAACAACACGTGATCATGTAACTTACACTGCAACATTTTTCACAAGAGCTGAACTGCAAAAAAAACCTGAAGTGAAACAGGTCGGTGGGTATTTGGTGGCAAATGGTTGATGCTTATAAAGTAACTGTTCATTCATTTGACTCCATTAGTTTTTGTCATTTGGAATTTTCCAATTTGGGACACACAGGAGTTATCAGGTCACCCTCAAACCCCATGAAATGTGGAATATTTCTGTTCTTACCCCAAAACTTTATAAACTTTATAGACCTGTAAATTTCTATTCTTAAAGTGAAAAAACATGAATGTATCAGATCAAAATAAAATATATTATTTTTAATATAATGTTCGACTACAATAAATATATATGACATTATATTCAGGATAACACACTCTGTAAAATAGTATCTCATTTTACAATAGAAACAGTTCTCTTAATTGCCACTTGATTAGTCCTTATTTAAGGCACTTGACAGACTACTGTTGTTCTTTTGCACTGCATCATAAATTAAGTTAGAAAAAGGTTTGGACCCTTTTTCTATGTTCACAGCATAAGCTTGTATGTAATATTAATGTGAACTGTTATTGCAGCTTTTTTTTTTTATGTGTTAAAGTCTTGTACTTTCTTTGAAGGAACAGTTAACCTAAAAATGACAAGTACCTCATACTTAACTTACCCCTAAGCCATCCTAAGTATCCTGGCTTTTCCAAACTTTGTAATTCTAGTGTATAGTGGCCATTATTTTGAAGCTCCATAAATCACACTGTATGTATTTGTCGTAAAACTAACCTATATGCCCCCAGGGGGTTATCACGTGTTCTGAAGCAGATCAGTGGATTTTTGTAACAAAAATATTTCTATTTTTAAAAATATAACTTAAATCACAGACTCTTGGCAACGGCTGTTCACAAGAGAATCAAGTTTTGGCTTCTTGGCTGACTTCCTGACATGACGCATGATGCTTCAATGGGGAATCTATATACAGGGCTCTAGACTAACGTTTCGCACTGGTTGCACTGGTGCACCAAATTTTCACATAGGTAATATTGACTTGGAAATGATTAACTAACACCGTATTTACACCGTATACGACAGTTGTCATGCCGCGCCACAACAGCTAAAGTCTGTCTACACTGGAAACGATACAAAGCGATCGTTAAAAGTCATTTGAAACTTGTGTCACTACGTCATAAATAGAACCTAGCATTAGTTGTCTGTCGGGAATTTGTTGTGCCGCGTCGCATCCAATATAGACAGCAGAATAGGTTCTACGTATTTTGTTGCGTCGCACCGTGCTGCGCCACTCAGGTCCGATGTAGACACAGTGTCACAATCAGGTGGACTTAAAGTTCTTCATTTGAAGCACAATTCTACTAAAAAGGTAACTTACTAAAAAGGTGTGGTGTTTAAATTATTTTACTAATGTGTCTCATAAGTGACTGTTTCTATGGGCCGCAATACATAAGCCATCTGCCATATTGTAGGGGTCTTTTATTAATGTAGGGCACTATAATAATCACTGAATAATCGAAAGATGCCACAATCTTGCACAGAATGGCTAAACGGCTCTGTGTGAATCTACAGACTGGGAATTAACATCAACTTCCAACATGGTGGCTGCGTCTACATGCCTGGAGCGGTCCAATTGGGTGTTTATATATGTCTATGGTTAAAACTTTGAATTCACTGTAAACCAACAATGTGTTTAGTAACATAGATGTTATTAGTCACACTATATGTAGATTTAATGTTGTTAAAATGTTTATATTTATGAATTAGATTTTAAACATATTCATTTAGTTGCAAGAGCACTTCTAGAGCGCTAAACTGATTTTGTCAAGTGCAATATGTCTCTGGATCAACATATTTGTTGACTCTGGAACAACAATGTGATTAACCAATCAGCTATGCTGCATCCCAGGGAACCCATAACCCATGTTTTTAACCTTCTTACCTGTGAAAGTGAACTGGAACGGCACTGAAACCCATGACTTCCCACCTGTGAACTCGTACTAGATCGATGTACTCCCAGTTCTGACATCACATAGCCCACAAAGCAACAATGGCAGCCCCCAAGGATGTGGTGTTTATGCAAGTGGTACACTAAAATAAAAGGTATAAAAGGTTGTCTTGCCTTATTCGCCATTTTTCCTCCTCCATTTCCCTCAAATAAAGCAGTTTTGGCGATAGAAATTATTGTAAATGAGCATAAGCCCAATACAGTCCCCCATACTGGTTTGTTTGCCTCTAGCTACCACTCAGGGAGTTTGGCGTGACCTGCCTGGAACACAGCATTACAATCAGTGTTTGTTGCTTACATCAGTGTCAGTCATCTATCATTAAATCTAATTTTATGCTTTACTTATAAGGTTAAGCTTACGTGTGAATCGACAAAATACGTTAAACTAGGGACACATCTAACCTTGCAAAACAGGAAGTGCCTTCCAGAGAGAGCACGCTTCCAATTGGTTATTATATTTGATTGATTTTGGTGGAGTGTTGCGTTGCATCTAGTCCTAATTGCTTGTCAGTGGAATCGCGTCATCTTTGCTTTCATTTATTTGCAAGATCTGAGGTAGTTTAACATGCTAATTTTGACACCTGTTATACGTACCTATATCTACATCAACGTTGAGAAAAATAAACCTTACAAAATGTTTCATTGGCATTTATAATTTACTTTCATTTACTTTTATTTGAGAAAATAAAACATTATTTGATGAGATTGACATGTCAAATCCCTTTCCAAATCTATATTTTAAAATGGTAATGTAATTTAGTGTTGAAACACAAGAACAGCAGTTTTACATGACCCATAATACAACTGTAAACGGACTTAAATACCCACCACACTACGCAAAAGTAGAATGTTATATCATGTCTTACAAAGACTTACAGCTATTGTACAGTACTGCAGGTGTAACATTACAATATAGAGTCATGAAAACATAAATTAACATAAATTCTATTGTACCTTTTGCACATATGCAACTAAACATGAGAACTAAAACAAAATAACATCTAGATTTATCAATGTTATTATCAGTTTCCTTTGGAAATGAAAAAGACTCCAGTGGCGAGACCTAGAAGCCCAAGAGCCAGACCAACTCCACAGAACACTGATGCACTCATGCTGGGCTCCTTTATCTCCACATCTGTACACACAGACATAAATATTTGTGAAATTCATTGTGTGTTTTTAAAGGGAATTAGATGTGAATGATATTTACAATATAAACCCACCCCATGTTCTGGTTTGAGGTTGTTGAAGGGCTTTGTGCTCCACAGAGCAGCTGTAAATGTCTCCTTCCTCTGGAATGAAGCTCAGATAAGAAAAAATATTCAGTGTTCCGTCTTTGTTTGGGTAATGTGTGCTGAGAGTTGATTCATCTGTCACATTCACATTGTTCTTGGTCCACGAGACTCTGACAGGTGGAGGGAAGTATCCAGTCACATGACAGATCAGGGTGTTCTTGACATTCAACTGTGGATAACTTTTGGAATAAATTGAGCTCCAGGGGGGTGCTGGAAAAAATAGAAAGCAACTATAATAAAATGACATTTTAAACATTTCAGTAAAACATTTTTATGCCTGTTACCTTACCAAGCGGTTCAGATGAATTGACGTACACCTCTTTAAGCATTTCAAAGAAGGGTCTCCAAAAAGATAATCCTCTTTTAGCATCTTTATACAGTGAGGGAAACTCAATTTGACCAACAAAGTCAGGCAATGTCATGATTTCTTTTTGCTCTTTGAAGTCTACATGTCCCACAAGTTCATCATCAAAATTGATAATGTAATCTTCTTGATCTGATTCTCCACATGCTTCAATCCGCCCATATTCATGATAATCTAAAACATTTTCAGAAATCAGAATATTATTATATACAAACTTACTGATACTGATATGTGAACATAGACAGAGATATTATTATATTGAGACAATTTAGGATATCTTTATAGTGATTGTATTTTACAGATAATAAAGATGCATTTGACTTTTTAATAAATACTATGTATAGGCTAATTTATAAGCAAATGATAATTACATATCTACAGTTACAGTTACACTTAGTCATGTTTAATGTAGATGCCGTACATTCTAGTAGGCTATAAAATATATTAACTGATATGTTCTGTTCAAATATTGCACAAAACAAATGTCAAACATGTATTCTTTTTTCCATGCAATTAGTCTACTCTGTTTGTAAACAATGAGAAAATCGTTTTATGATAGTAGGCTTATACTTACATTGGGCGTTAATGTAAAGCACACAGACACTGATGAGCGTAATTCTTAAGAGTCCTTTCATTTCAGCAAACAGTAGCGTGTGTAAATGAATATGCCGGTCGAATAACATCAGCAGTTTTTCATGAAGGAAAAAAAAACGTACACTTACTTCATCCAATAGGTTGTGTAGTCATTCTGTGACATTACAGTCTCTAGGGGAAGTAGATCCTGAGCTGAAGGCTATACATCAGCGCAAGAAATAGCTAAGACATTTTGACTGTTCTATGTGTTAGTTCATTTGTTGACCACTAGATGGTACTGCTGGTTAGTCTTCAGCAACAACATGAACCACTATAGGGCTGTCCAAACTCTGTCCTGGAGGTCCGGTGTCCTGCAGAGTTTAGCTCCAAGC
>JAUCMT010000154.1:14751999-14763063 GCA_032357475.1 Enteromius thamalakanensis | reverse complement strand
GGCATTTTTGTAAAAGTTGCTTAAATATCTTAATTAAACTAATGCCTAGTCCTGGCTTAAGCTAAGCCCCGTTTGTGGAACCTGGCCATTATGACAGTTTTTATGCGTCAATCACAAAACACGCAGACACACTTTTGGAAGAGGTGTCCTTGTGTAATTCAGCCTGAGGGTGATGTTGACCCAGGGACACGCCAAACTCAGTAAAATCAGGTTCTGCGTTGAGGGCACAGGCTATAAATCCAGCTGTGCATAAAGTGTTATTTGTGTCTGAATGAGGAATATGAAGCCATGTCGAGTCAATACAAAACCAACAAAATAGAATGGTTTACAGCCTATTAATATAAGCACATTTAAACAAAAGGATTTACACTTTCACTAAATCGGAACTGTTTTACTAAGGTAGTTGCTAAACTGATGCAGACTAAAGTCAAATGTGAGATTTTATCCAACTCACTAGAAAGTTTGAAACATATTGCAAAATGCTACTGACATACATTTACAAGTTGAATGCAGGATTGATTATGCTTATATAAAAGGTCGAGTGGATTACTATTTTGCCCCATCTGCCCCTACAAACAAGCCAAAAAAAAAAAAACCAATGTGATACAGTATGTCCTCCATCCCCACTCATAACCCCACAACAGGATCAGAAATGTCCAGCCATGACTTAAAACTGATCAAGAGCAGTAACTTTAACACTATTAAGATGCCATCACATGACCACCACTTCTACAGGTTTTTCTCCACTATCTATTTGTTGCTTTTGTTTCAACAAGGCTGCTTTGGAAATAGGTTTACGGATATGAAATCTCTTGTGCGATCTTAAATTGCACAGCCATTTAAATCTCTTTTTACACATAGAACACAAATAAGGTCTCTTGCGTGCGTGACTTTTCAGGTGTATCTCTACGTGTGATGGCGAAACTAATTTTTTATTACATCGATCACAATTAAACGGCCTTGGTCCCGAGTGAATGCGCAGATGATTGTTGAAATTGCTCGGTTTTGCAAACTTCTTGCCACATTCAGAGCACTGGGATTTCTCTCCAAAATGAGTTTGCAAATGACTTTTCAGCTGTCTTAGATAGGCGAAACTCTTCTCGCACTTTACGCACATGTAAGGCCGGTCTCCGGTGTGAAGCCTCATGTGAGCCGTAAGGTTTCCTTTAAGGGCGAAACTTTTCCCGCAAGGACAGGAGAACGGCTTTTCTCCAGTGTGAATTCGCATGTGAATCTGGAGTTTAGACTTGCTTTCGCAAATCCTTCCACAGTGATGGCACGTAAAAGGCTTCTCGTTGGTGTGGACACTTCTCATGTGACCATTGAGAAGTCCTTTATATCTGAAACTCATTCCGCAATGATGGCAGCTGAAAGGCTTTTCTCCGGTGTGAAGCCTCATGTGATAATTGAGGAGTCCTTTATGTATGAAACTCTTCCCACACTGAGGGCAAGAGAAAGGCTTTTCTCCTGTGTGCACTTGTATGTGAATCTTAAGGTTTGATTTGCTTTCACAGATCCTTCCGCAGTAATGGCACAGGAAAGGCTTCTCCTCGGTGTGAATGTATCTTATGTGGCGACTGAGCTGTCCTTCAAGAATGAAACTCTTTCCACACTGAAGGCAGGTGAAAGGCCTTTCTCCCGTGTGAAGTCTCATATGGTAATTGAGGGACGTTTCGTGCTTTAAACACTTTCCACATTGATGGCACTTGAAAGGCTTTTCCTCGATGTGACATTTCATATGTGCCTTTAAGTTGTTTTTTATCTGGAAACCCTTTCCACATTGCTGGCATTTGAAGGGCTTCTCTCCGGTGTGAATTATCGTGTGCCTGTTGAGGCGTTCGATGTCTTTGAAACTTTTCCCACACTGATGGCAGATAAAATGGCTCTCTCTTAAGTGAATTCTCTTGTGTAAATTAAGGGTTACTTTATGTATGAAACTCTTTCCACACTGATCGCATTTGAAAGGCCTTTCTCCCGTGTGGATTCTCATGTGATCCTTTAAGGTTTTGCTTCGTATGTAACTCTTTCCGCACTGATCACACTTAAAAGGCCTTTCTCCCGTGTGATTCCTCATGTGATCCTTTAAGGTCTTGCTTCGTGTGTAACTCTTTCCGCACTGATCACACGTGAAAGGCTTCTCTCCGGTGTGAATTCTCATGTGGTTTTTAAGGCTTCCGTTCGTAGTGAATATGTTCCCACACTGTTGACAGGTGAAAGGGCACTGCGCACTGTGCATTAACTCGTGTTTTTTAAGGCTTTTTTCATAAGTGAAATTCCTGCCACATTGAGGGCAGGTGTAACTGTTTTTAAAACTTTTCTTTCGAGATTTTTTTGGAGAGGGCTCCTTTTCAAGTTTACCTCCATGATGTGTATCACATGGATCTTCCTTCTCCATTTCATACAGTTCTTGACTTTCCACTTTCATCACCACCAGGTCTAAGGTGGAAAAAAAGACAAACATACAAGTTAACTCTTCCGAACCTGCAGCAGTTATTTTAGGATGATTTAGATACCTGGCATGCAATAATTTTTGGAATCTAAATAAATTTCTATTACTTGTATGCATAATATACTATAATAAAATAAAATAATGCTTTTGTTTAAACCGTGTAAACCAGTTTTGGGGAGTTCATAGTTACATGTAATGGAATAACCTTATTTAACTACAAAAAAATATAACCGTACTCTGTTACAGTTACTGAGTAAATACGTATATTTACTTAATGAACCATTTTTGGCTCCACAAGGCCACATTTCATTAAAAAACCATGTCCTCCTTTTTATAATTTGAAGAAGCTTCTCTTGCCACAGGGCCGCAAGATTTTTCAGATGTTAAAGGTTCTTCATGGAACCATTTAGACAAAAAGGTTCTTGATGATGGCATTGTGAAGCAACTTTATTTTTAAAAGCGTGCCTGCTTTAAAGGTTTGAAAATGATTAAAAGTTGAATACGTTACAAAGTAATTAAAAATTGAAATAAACTACTCTTTTTAAATAGGGTGACTTGTAATCTATCACATTTCCAAAGTAACCTTCCCAACACTAATGTAAATTTACATATCCCTTGTACATCTTGTGTGTAGACCCATATTCCAGTGTCTGTGGTGAAGGATATAAATCACTTGATATTGATATTCATTGAGCTGTATTTAGTTGACGACAAACTAGTTTGAGTCAATTCTGTGTGCAATACGACAACACATTACCTAACCTATGCTCTTTTAAGGAAAAATAAAATATGCTCCAAAGGGCACCAGATTTAGGTTCTGCAACTTGCAGCAATACTCTGTTTTAAGTTTCCGTTCCTTTTAAATAATAGTTTAGTTTTATTAATATTAGTTTGTTTTTTACCCCATATATCTTTCTGGCCTAAGGCCGTTTATGCATTGCATCGTCTTATGTAAAAAAAAACAAAAAACAGCAAATTATATCAATTATGGTTTATTGATATAGGAATATTAACAAAATGACAATGCTCTTAATACTCATTACATGAAAGCATAAAAATTACACTTGACATTTTAAGGTAAATTAAATCCAAATACACACAAATACAAATAGAAAAAAAATAAATGTGATGGAAGGCCAAGTTTCAATTAAGTATCTTTCCAGTTGCTTGGGATGTCTTCACGTCCATCATTATGTGTATTTTTGTAAAAATGAGTGGCAGTTGATCTTGGCAGATGATGACTCTGTGGGGTGGGACAGCATCTCTCTGGGCAGAAACACACAGACTTTAGGAAAAAAAAGTATTTTCATAGCGTCCCAAAAGTGAATTGCACTACTGATGTCACATAGACAATTTTACTGATGTATTTACTACATTGCAGTCTATGAAGGTCAGAAAACCGTCAAATTGGATAAAAAATATCTTAATTTTGGGGTTTGGAATGACATGAGGTTGAGTAATTAATAACAGAATTTCATTTTGGGGTGAACTAACCCTTTAAGTAAAATAAATGATGTTTAATTATGTCTGACAAAAAATATGGAGCATACATTCTGTACTCCTCACTTACCCGCTAAGTGGAGAATGAAGCCTCATCAGCTGAGCATGACACACTTGCTGTTGAAAAACTAAGAGAAAAAAGGACAGTATGATGAAAAAATGTGCAATTTGAAAATAAAGACTTAAAGACATTTTTAAAAGGATATCAAGTACCTGGTGCAAGTGTACGTTGACAGCCTGTTTAGCTGGATGGCTTCGAAAACGAGGTGGCTTTAAAATAATATTATGGATAGTTACTTTTTTTCTTTTTTAGGAGCAGGAAAAAAGGACCCCTTAACACAGTTAACCATTTCAACATGAAATGGTTCTTCAGGAAGATATATTTGTAAATCATACTATTTGTAAATAACCTTTAAAGAACTATCTTTTTTTTGTTCCACTTTATATTAAGTGTCCCTAATACCTGTGTACTTACATAGTAACTAGATGTGTATGTAGTATCTAACCACAGTGTAAGTACACATTACTACATAGTATCTACAGCGGTAATATTTCTGTAACTACACACATGTAACAACCCTCAGAATGGTGTGTGGAAATACAAATGTGTAACAGGACATTGGTAACAACACTTTTTTCACTTTATTAAGTAGTCATGTAACAGGAATTACATAGCTACATGTAGTAACAGCAGTATGTATAAGAGTAACTTGATGCACCTCTGTAATACTGGTGTATATACATGGTAACTCCTCATGAACTGCCCACTTAATATAAAGTGTAACATTCTGGACACCAACCATAATTTATATGCAAAGCCTAATTTACCCGCTGGTGTGTAACATCAGAGTAATTACATGATAAATACATAGCAATTGTGACACTTTATTTACTAAAAAGTGCTGTTAGTCCTGTTACAGATTTGTACTTTCATTATCAAAAAGTGTTGTTACCAATGTCCTGTTACACATCTGTTACACTATTCTGAGGGTTGTTACATGTGTGTAGTTACAGAAATATTACAGCTGTAGATACTATGTAACAATGTGTACTTACACTGTGGTTATACTACATGCACATCTAGTTTCTATAGAAGTACACAGGTAGAAGGGACACTTAATATAAAGTGGGACCCAAAAGTTCACCCAGCTATGTTCCGTAGACACAACCTGTAACATCAGTAGCTTATTTAGTAACTTATCTTAATTTACATGTAGCCACACAAATGAAGCTGAGGTACCTTAAACGTTACCTTTATCTTAAATATTATAACCATTCAAACGATTGCAACATATTTCTTAATATATAATTCATTTGTTTAAATGCCAACATTTAAAACAACAAATCAACCAGTAACTGAACTAATAAACCAACCTGTGTCATCCTCAGCATCTTCAGTTTTCACTCTCAATGTTTCTGAAATGCTCACGTCTTCAATCTCCTCTTTAATAAATGCCATCTTGATAGCAGTGTGTCACATGGATTTCAGATGTTCTTCTTGTTCCTGTATGTTTGGACATTTTGTCTCGTTTAATATGAGGAAATCAATTAAAAGAAAGAAATACAAATCCGTATCCATTCTATTATTTAACGTTAACAGTTACAAATTAATGAATGCGCTTTGCTCAAACAAACAACACTCATAAATATTGGGCCATTTTCGAGACAAACTATCAGACAAAAAAATGCAGTAATAAAAGGGCCGTAATGTAATCAAATACTTTAATATTTTGAAGATTAAAATTGAATGACAGGAGAGAAAAGGGTGTTTGCCTATTACTGACAACGTAACTGTAAAGCGTTACACAGCACCTTACGTAACGCAGCCATTGCACGTTTTTTGTAAAAACAATACATCGATTGATCGATCCCTGTTGATTTCAACAACTCAAATACTTAAGCGTGATAAAACTCAAACCTTTGTTGAGCCAGAGGAGAGCGGTCCGGCCATGTGATGTCACTGACAGACCAAAATAAAAGTCCCGCTCACACACTGCCTGAAATTATAGACAAAGCATGAAAATCTATATACATTGGAGGAAACAAACATACAAATTACATATGTTAAAGAAATTCAGCGGTAAAATATGTTGTCCACTAATGTGCTGAACAAAAACTAGGCTACCAATGAAATAGCGAATAGGCTATCTGAAACGCAAGATCCTGCAAAATACTGATGCTTAGGTTCAGAAACTATGCGCTGTTACACAAACGCACTTTACTTTTAGCAGTAAATTATTCTCATGCTGCGATTCAGGAACGGTTTAAACTTAAAGGCAATATAACACACAATACTATATCATACCGAGTGTGCAATTTCCCCCCTTTATCATTCTTACCATATTTGCAGTTTCACTAATCATTAATCCAGTTTATGATAAAAAAAAATAAATATACATATAATATATGCATACTAGATAAGCCCCAAAATGCTCAGTTTTCCAGAGGTGGATGAAGTACTTGAAAGCCTCGCTTTAATAAAAGTACAGATATCTAAACAGAAAATTACTCTGATAGAAGATTAAGTCGCTGTTTAGAATATTATTTGACTAAAAGTTTTTAAATATGTGATTTATTGATTGTACTTAGGTACTTATACATACAAGAGTATTGAAAGTGCAGGCAAGTAAACGTGAATCTTTGAATGGTCAATACTTTGAATGGTTGAAGGGTGTAGGGGACTTGAGGTGGTTTCTTCAGGTGGCCTTCTTCAGCAGCAGCATCATCGTCCATGCAAAGAGTCTGTGCAAAAACTCTTTGGGCCAGTGTGTAATCCTTCATTCCAAAGGGCCCTTTGAAGTGGTCAGTTTTAAGCACTTTCAATATATATATATCCCATGTTCTCAAAGACGTGATCAACTGTTTGTTAATATTGATGATATTGATACCCAGTATTAACTTCATACAGAAATCCCAGATATCCAAAACATTAAAATATAAATACAAATAAATAAATATAAAAGCTCTTTGCTTTTTCTCGATAGTTACTGTTTTTTTACGAAAACTCTTTTCTTACATTATTGTGTGTGTGTGTGTGTGTGTGCCAGGCAACTATATACATGTACACATTTTCTTTGTTGCTTTTCTTTAATATCCTACCAAAATAATGAAAACTGCAGTGTGTAATGTAACCAAGTTATAAAATGCCATTTAATTAAATTAATATTTATACTCCATAGCCTACATTTCTAAATCCTCCTGTTGACGTGAAAAGTGCTGTTTCCAGGTCCAAGCCTCAACTCTCTTTACTTGAGAATACTACCTCAGCAGCCATTTCTGAGCACTAATGTATTCAAATTAAACATTTCAGCTAAATATTATCAAACGTACGGTGTACACTACAGTCTCCATGCTCACAGTGTCCCAAACACGATTGCATTACATAACACAACCAGAACCAAAGTCACCTTTCCTGATGCTGAAACGTAAAAGGCTTTTTTCCAATAGGAATTTGTTGCTTTCGTTTCAAGTAGATTGCTATGATCCTAGGTTTCCCATGGATATGAAATCTCTTGTGCAATCTCAAGTTGCAGAACCATTTGAATTTCTTTCCACAAAAACAACACAAATAGAGTCTCTTGCTTGCGTGACTTTTCAGGTGCATCGACAAAATAAATTATCAGATTTTAAATTCGCACATTTCTAAACACACTCAGAACACTGTAATTTCTCTCCGGAATGAATGTGCAAGTGATTTTTCAGCTGATCTAGATAAGCGAAACTCTCCTTACAGTCAAGACACGTGTACGGCTTCTCTCCGGTGTGAATTCTCATGTGAGTCTTAAGACCTCCGCTAAATGTGAAACTCTTTCCACACTGAGCGCAGGAGAAGGGCTTTTCTCCAGTGTGGATTCTCACATGAACCTTAAGGTTTGCTTTGCATGTGCAAATCCTTCCACAGTAATGGCACATGAAAGGCTTATTTCCCTTGTGGATATTTACATGCTGTTTAAGGTGCTTCTTGTCTGTGAAACTCTTTCCACACTGTTGGCACTTGAAATCGTGGTCTCTTTTGTGACTTTTCATGTGAATCTTAAGGTTTCCTTTAAGTGTGTAACTCTTTCCACACACAGAGCAGGAGAAATGCCTCTCTCTGGTGTGAGTATTTTCATGCATTTTCAGTAGTTTTTTGTCTGGGAGACTCATTCCACACTGACTGCATTCCAGACTGTTCTCTCTGACGTGAATTCTCATGTGATTATTAAGGTGTCCTTTATAAATAAAACCCTTTCCCCATTGAGGGCAGGTGAAACATCTTTCTCCAGTGTGTATTTTCATGTGGTAATTGAGGGATTCTTCATGTTTTAAACACTTTCCACATTGATGGCATGTAAACCCCTTGGGCTTCTCTTCAGAGTGAATTATGACATGCTTGTTGAGGTCTTCTAAAGACATGAAACTTTTCCCACATTGATGACATGTAGAACAGCTCTCTCTTGAGTGAATTCTCATGCGTGCATTAAAGGCGTCTTTATGTCCGAAACTCTTTCCACACTGATCAAATTTGAAAGGTCTTTCTCCAGCGTGAATCTTCATATGATGCTTTAAGGTTTTGCTTCGAGTGTAACTCTTTCCGCAATGATCACATGTGAAAGGATTCTCTCCGTTGTGAATTCGTATGTGGACTTTAAGGCTTCCTGCAGAACCGAAAACGCTTCCACACTGATGGCAGGGGAAAAAACTTTGAGATTCTGTCTTGTGCGCTGGTTTTTGACCAGTTATGAAATCGTGTTTCTCATACTGCTCTTTCTCATCCGTTTCATGCAGTTCTTGACGCTCCTCTTTAAGCGGCTTCAGGTCTAAAGTGAAAAAGCAAACCCAACTGACATAAACATCATGTATTTGTCCCTGATGAATGATGACAAGGCAAAGGTAGGCAATTACTGCACTATTTTTACTTCTTAGCTAATAATCTCTACATAACCATCTTTATTTACATGACCACAATAAGAAAAAGTCGTTTTGAGGTCATGTTTTTAGTGAAAAACAACATATTTGTGAAAATAATCATACAATTTACATTATTCACATTTAGGAACCAACCTGTTTGTTCCTCAGCATCTTCACATTTCACTTGAAATGGCTCTGAAATGCTCATGTCTTCACTCTCTTCTTTAATAAACGCCATCTTAATAACAGCGGGCAGCTGATCTCATTTGCTTCAGCAGTAGTTTTTGCCCCTGTGTGTTTGGACTACAGACTGTACAAATAAAAGAAATAAATATAATATGATTCTAGACAATTACCATGCAAAAAGGGGATAACGGTTACCATTAGGGTTTATGCAACGCTAGTTAAATTGTATAGCAAATTAATACAAACACAAAAACATGTTTTATGTTCCACATTATATATATGTGTATATATAAAGAAAAAAAATATATATATAACGTATGGTTTTATTTGTTTGATCATATATTTATTTATTTACTTTTTTATTGCTATGGTCTGAATATGTAACCGTAAAGCAGCAACCGGAAAATAATTTCCTATAAAAAATAGTTGATTAATTTTATTTTACTTGTTAAATAAATCTAAACGGTTTAAATACATTAACGTTCATAAACACAAACCTCTGTTGAGTCCGATAAGAACGGCGCAGCCTTATGACGTATTGTTTGTCTTCTTCTGTGGGCTGCATAGCTTATAGATGCATGTCGCCACCTCGTGAGCTGAAGGGATTTCAGTCTAGACGTGCATAATACATTCTGTTCTGAAGATCAATATTTTGAATGAATAATAATAAAAAAAGCAAACCCTTGATTTATATTTAATACATTTCCGATGGTATATTATTTGCATCTCATGTTCTCTTAATAGCTAATTTTTCATGCTCACACCTGGTAGACGTATTATATAAAGGCTAATGATGTCTTAACCTCAGGCCAAAATAAAAGTCCTATCTACACAGGATTTTCAATCAGAAGGCAGTTTATTTATTTATTTTTAATTAATTATCTTTTTTTTTTTATTACTTACTTTAAAAATGTTCAAGATATCAATCAATCAATCAATCACTTTTATTTATATAGCGCTTTTAATTGGCGCAGATTGTCGCTAAGCACTGAAAATTATCAAATAGGAGAACAGAGTGATGGTAATGTATACAGTATGAGATATGCCTATAAGAGAGGATCAAAACATACCCAAGACAACAGTCAATATTTTTTTTTTTACTATAGTTCCTTTACTGTTCTTCTGCTTTTTTTGTGCAATTTTAACAATAACATATGTGTCAGAAACAGGCAGGGAAAACCTGGTTAGCAACACCAACTTGTGTTGTAAAACTATTATTTTATATTTATTTTTAGTAGGAAACTTTAGTAGGAAGGACAATTAAGTAAACTGAATGGAATAAATCAAATAAAACATATGTTTGAAAATATGAACCTTATTTTATCAGAGTCCTGTAATTTTTTTAGTCTTTTTAATAGTTATAGATCTTTTTATACATTAAAGTGCAATGCTTTTTCTGAAATATCTGTATATATTTGCCATATGCCTGACATCTCTGTGATATTTTCTGCATGACAGTATAGTAAAAAATATAAATATATATATATATATAAATCAGAAGTCCTTAAACCAAAAACAAACCAACAACAAAAAGTAATTGCAGGAGATAATATGTCTATAAAGTATTGTCTTCACTTTAACATGGGCCCATAAAGACTTCACTTTGCAGCTGAAACAGAAGAAACAGTTTTTAGTTTAATTTTTTTTAAATAAATCTTAAAATAAACATGTTGCTGTATATATATTTCTTCATAAAATAGTGTAATCACATTTTAGGAGGGAACAATTTGCTCTGTGATGCCTCAGATCTAATAAGAATGAGATTTTGATTATCAACATAAACCGGTGAACCTTTATTAAGTGTCTCTAAAGTAACTGATGTTTGTTTGTTTGTTTTTTTTCTAAGTGAGTTAACCGAACATTTACCAGAAGCTCGTCTCATCCTCTATATATGAAGAGTGCAGTTATGATGAGACCAGCCACACACGTTTCATTGTACAGTTGTATTTATGTTCCTCTCGTATCACCAAACTCTTCCTCATCTGGTAAGTTCCGTCTCCGTTGGGCAGAATCTCTCCTCCTGTGATCTGATCATCATC
>JAUCMT010000154.1:14734842-14745030 GCA_032357475.1 Enteromius thamalakanensis | reverse complement strand
GACCGCATCACCACCTCGGGTGTGCATTATTTTTCTAATAATTCAACGGCTCGTCGTCAATTATTCCTTACATATATCATGTTGTACTTCTCCAGGTGTCCACCCCAACTGTTAAATCGGGAGGAAATAAAGATACAATGCTCAGAGCAATGGAGCAGAGGCTTAGAACGGGGAATGTAGCGGTGGAAGGCGCCGTATTGGGCACAAGGAAAATAGGTCTGCATGGTGGCATCAAACTACCATCTTTTAAGGTAAAAACTTGGTATTTCAGTAACTTTCAAGATAAACAAATGAAGAGCTGATTTAGTGTGTATTATGCACTTCTGTATTGCCTGCACTATCCTACAATTTTGGAGTCATGATTTTTAATTTGTTAATGATTTTTAATTTATGTTTATGCTAAGCTAAAGAGGAAGGATCAATCAACTGAGGCCTCCAGTGATGTTAAAAGGATCTGTTCTTCTCCTGGTCTTGAGCACTCAGAGGATGAAGGTTGGTTTGAAATGCTGTTTTACTTGGTTTTTTGAAAACCAATGATCTGTGAGTGTGGAAAAATTATCTATTTATTCTATATATTTATCGATTTATCTAATTATTCTATGGAGTCCTACCTTACTAACTTATAGTATAACTTATAGACTGTAAAGTATAGTATTTTCCAATTGTGATTCAACTTTATGGGAACTTATTTCTTCATCTTATCTTTATTTCACAATATCTTTTACTTTGAGGTAGAAACATGCTCCAACGTTTTAAAATATTATTCATAAATGTACTATATGAAGTTTAAATAGTCCTTTTGCACCTGACTTTGCATTCTAAATCTAAATCTTTTTATTTAGAATTAGAGCAGCAAACAGCCATAGATAATATTGAAGAGGAAACAACCGAAAATCCCAGTGAAGACACTTTGTTGAAACGCAGACATTCCAGACCTCTGGCATTAGATAGTGAGGAAGAAGACGATGAAGAGATTTCTGAAAAAGCAGAGAATCGAAAATCTGAGGAAGCTCATGTGACTGCTCAGGTATTGTTTCACTTTGATAATAATATTAAAGCTGAAATTGTGATCAATTTCACCATGGCCTTCATGTTTTCATTGTGTTTTTCAGGAGGGTAATGAGATGAAAGAACGTAAAGATGAGAAGAGGGATCCTAGTGGTATCATAGAGGATGAAGATCACTCAGAGACAGGTATTCATTGATATCTTTATATATGTCTAGAATATATTATTTTCCACAATCAATCGATATTGAAAATATAAATACATTTTCTTAAACAACAAATCAGCATATTAGAATGTTTTCTGAAGGCTCTCGTTACGCTGAAACCTGGAGTAATGATGCTGAAAATTTTGCTTTGATGTTACAGGAATAAATGAAATTTTAAAACTGTAAAGTAAAAAAAAATAAAGTAGCTGTTTTTATTGTAATTTTGATTAAATAAATGCAGTCTTGGTGAACATATGAGACAACAATACATATCTATATATATATAGATATATATTCTAATAATTATATTGTATAAAAAGAATTATTGTATGTTTTTATGTCTTTCAGATACTATCAGTAACTCAAGTTCAAACTCATCTGCTTCTAAAAGCCAAGGATACAACTCCTTAGCCTCTCCCACAACTGTCTCTGACTCTTCAGCTTCTTCTCCATCTGTTATAAACTCCCCAGTTTCCTCTAGATCAGTTTTTGACTCCTCAGATGACAGAAGCGATGATTCCTCAGACTCTCTGTCTTCTGGGGAGGACGATCAGTTGGATGATGTAAATAATTTTCCTAAAAATCCACATGGGGACAGAAAAATAGAAGAGACTATTTGGATTTCTTCAGATGAGGATGAAAATGAAAACCAGGAGATCCTTCACACTCCAGTTTACTCGTCTTTTACACAATGGGAAGAAGATCTTGACCCCCCTGTGACCCCGTCTGCTCCAGATTTAGTAGATAGTGATGTGGACCATGAATTGTTTGGTAGGTTTATAGATTTTCTGTTTTCACAAATATATAAATATATATATATATATATAAACAGTGGGTGCTGTCAGTATTTAGACACCTTTATTTTTCACGCTTTGTTATATTGCAGACATTTGCTAAAATCATTTAAGTTAATTTTTTTCCCTCATTAATGTACACTCAGCACCCATATTGACAGAAAAACACAGAATTGTTGACATTTTTGGAGATTAAAAAAGAAAAAAACCTGAAATGTCACATGGTCCTAAGTATTCAGTTGCTCAGTATTTAGTAGAAACTACCTTTTGATCGAACACAGCCAGGAGTTTTTTTGGGAAAGATGCAACAAGCTCTAGGAAGGGTTCTGATCGTCCCAAATGTCTTCCATTTAAAGGATTTTGGAGGCCACTGTGCTCTTAGGAACCTTAAGTGCACCAGATTTTTTTTATAACCATGGCCAGATAGATCTGTGCCCTGCCAGATCAACAATTCTGTGTTTTTCTGTCAATATGGGGTGCTGTGTGTACATTAATGATGGGAAAAATTAACTTAAATGATTTTAGCAAATGGCTGCAATATAACAAAGAGTGAAATGAATTTAAGGGGGTCTGACACATACACTAGAGGGCACTGTTTAGACAAAACATGCATCATTATCTGTATTATTGATTGATGATGATAAATCATAACTTTTTGTTGTTGTTGTATTATTTACAAGGCAAAATGTATTTCAGTTATCTATGCTTCAGGTGTTTTTGAGAATTCTAAATTTATTCAAGTTATATCAGAGCTAGTTTTCTGATCCAACTGGTGTAGCAATTTAACAAAAACATTCACAAATATCTAAATGACCAGCGTTGACATTGTGTAATTTGTGGTTTGGCTCTTTCAGATTTGGATCCAGCTAGCACAGAAGACCCAGAAGAGGAACTGAGCGTAAGAGTTTATATGCAAGGTCTGAAACTACCTGAGCCTCTCAGATACACCTTACAGGACCCAGTCAAACACTGTTTAACAAACAAACTAAAGCTCCCAGACCCGGTGATATTCTTCTCAGACCAGGAGTCAGAGCTACCAAGCCCATCATCTCCCACATACAGAGGATTGTCAGGTATGGTTTTCTCTTCACAAAGTATAAAAAAATGTAAGTAATAAAAAGAAAAGTAAGGGAGCATAGTGCCTTATAATTGTACTATTGTCTTGTTAAATAGGATATATATATACACACTATATAACAGTTTCAAACTTTATTTTTTCAACCAATTTGCATTACATAGACTTAAATTATATATATAAAAAAATGAAATCATCAACTAAATAATAACACTTTTAATAGTTGTTAGTTGCAGAATCTGTATCTTTCTGATTTCAGATGATTTAGAGACACAATACACTTCAGATTCAGAGGACCAGAGATTCATGACAGGAAGACTGGAGGATCCTGAGAACCTCAGACCTATCACACCCACTGGATCCCTGTCTGACAGTGACCCTGAAATGGAGCTGGGACACCGATTTTCACCACCTACTATTGAGGAGGTGGAGCTGCCTCACACACCTGGGGGATGTCTGGAAATGGAGGAGACTGAGGATCATATTTTACCTCCAGGACCACCTACACCACTACCACCTCCTCCCTCACCCACAGGCATCCAGCAACTTCCCTCATCACACATTTACCACTGTCCTCCTTTCCTCCCTTCCTCGTACCCCACGTATGAGGAAATACCAAAAACACCAGGTCGGGCCAATGGGCTACGACACATTTATCACTCTGAGGTAATAACACCAATGGGATTACTGCAAGAGACCTCACTGAGAATGGAAAGCCCCTTTAACCCCGTTCAGTCTCCGTTTGCTGACAGCGGGATCCCGAGGACTCCAGGGAGAGACATGTCTCCATCTCCACCTGTCCGAACCCATAGAGAGCTGTGGGCTAGTAGACTACATCATCACAACTCTGGTTTTGCACAGTCAGAGGTGCAGACTAATAATTTCAGTATAAATAGTAGTCATATCTCCTCACGTCAAACAGCTTGTTTAGACACGGCACGCTTGAAAAGGCGACGAAAGCGGCTTAAAATGAGAAGACGAATTATTGGATTGCAATGGACAAGACAACACACAAATACTCATTCGCTCTTACAAGTGAACAATGGGACTGAACAAAAACCACCAGAAGCCCACAGAGAGAAACATTCGCTAGAGGACAAACACGAACAGAACGAGAATGAAAGGCCTCAAGAGTCTTCTTATGTGTGGAGAAGGTGGAGAGAACCATCATCTACACGTCGTCTCATTTTCTCTCCACGTTCCAAGAGAAGAGAGAAGCTGGTCCTCCATGCTGTGTGGACGAAGGGAGTAAATGAGGAGGAGATCAATCACCTGAAGGCCACCTATGAGAAGCTTGTGGTGGAGGATAAAGAAAGTGATTGGTTGAACAGGACACACTGGGTCCCACATCCTCATATCCTTTAACACGTACCTGTAATACACATCATAGTCAAAGTATAATTGTTTTTTATCCAGAGCACTTATGTGTCAAAATATATTGTGTCAAATCTGTTTTCCATATGTATATTGCTCTGTTGTTTGTTCCTTGATTCTGTTGCACCAACCAGCAGTCCTGATGACAAGCCAAGAAAATGGCAAGATGGCATCAGGAATCATGTGACAGGTTGTGCACGGAGTGAGGGTTATTACTTCATCAGCAAGAGGGAAAAGCTGCGATATCTCAGGGAGGAACTTTCTGCTTCAGAAGATAATCAGGTGAGAAAGAAAGAGTGTTATTACTGTTAACTGAAACTTTACCAGATTGTTTTTGGCCATTGAAATAAAGATAAAATATAGATATAAAGAAATATATATCTATATAGATTATAACGAAACTTTTGACTAGCAAAAAAGATGCTACTTTGGCAGCTGCATGAAATAAGTTGCAGTTAAAATACTAAAATGTATATATTTTTTTAATCTAAGCTATATAAATCCACCAAAACTAAGTACAGTGACAAATGTACATAGCAACATTACTAAGATTTATTGAAATTTCAATGGAAACTAAAATTTAAATGAGTAAGAAGTAATAAAAAATTGTAATAAATACAATTATAGTAATCTTAAAATAATGCTGAAGTAGTACTGTAAAGAAAATTGGATCACACTTTACAGTATATTATGTGGCTTAACTACTATGTACTTACATCATAGAATAATTACAGTGGTGATATTGTATTGAAATAAAACGCAATTGCTGCTATTGAGGTGGATACAGGTAAGGTTAGGGACAGGTTTAGTGGTATGGGTAGGTTTAAGGATGGGTTAAGGTGTAAAGGATGGGTCAACAGTGTAAGTAATTGATTACAGGTGTAACCACATGTAGGTATTTTTATAAGGTGTTTTAAGTATAACTAGCATTAAAAAAATAGCCTAGAAAAAATAGCTTTATTCCATCATGACCACGTTATGACATGCTTGTTGTTGTGCAAAAAACTTTATGCAACCACACCAGTAGGTGTCAGTATAAAGTCCAAAACTAAGATGTTTTCATGAATATGACACGTCCTGAAGGTGATGACTAATGCACCTTTAAAAGTAATTTACTGTAATTTGAGATTATGTGGTGATCTATGCAGGGGAAAAGTGTGCCAGCTCAGATTCCATCTTCATCCAGATCAGGATCAGAACTCAGAGCAGAACAGCGTCGCCTGTTGTCCTCCTTCAGCTGTGACAGCGACCTCCTCAAATTCAACCAACTAAAGGTAAGAGCAGCTGTCCTAGGGCTAACAACAGCATAACACAATTTAAGAGATGCTGGAGTCATCGGAAACACTAAAGTCCTCCTCAACAGCACTATTTTGCTACATTATTTTGTGCATTTTTTAAATACGGTTCACAAGGAATGTAAAAGTTTCCCTTCTCTACAGTTCCGTAAGAAGAAGCTGCGTTTTGGCAGGAGTCGTATTCATGACTGGGGGTTGTTTGCAGAGGAACCCATTGCTGCAGATGAAATGATCATTGAATATGTAGGCCAGACCATTCGACAGGTGAGATACACAACACAACTTTCAGCACTTATTTCTAAATTAAAACATCAGTGATTTATTTTTAAAAGCTCGAAATATTTAGCAAATTCACAAATGTTTGTATATTTTTCATTACATTCAAAATTAGGTAACAATTTGCGGTAAGGGTACATGAATTACTATGAATTCATGTGGTATGAAGCCCACAAGTCATGAGAAACTAATGCTTAGTTAGTGATATGTATTCTGTATTTGGATGTCAACAGAATTTACAAACTGTGCTTTAATGCATTAATTTATGCATGAATTACTATGAGCACAGTTTGTAATTCATAGTAATTCATGCACCCTTACTGCAAAGTGTTACCCAAAATTCTGCTTATAGGTGATTGCAGACATGCGTGAAAGGCGCTATGAAAATGAAGGTATTGGAAGCAGTTATCTGTTCCGGGTCGACCAGGACACTATCATTGATGCAACCAAGTGCGGTAACCTGGCAAGATTCATCAATCACAGTTGCAATGTAAGTTGCGAATTGCTGTGTTTTTATTAGTGATAGTAGTAATTATTCATAATACATTATCAATACGCCAAAGACAAATCCTTTTTGTTGTTTAGTATAGCAATGCAATTCATTTTAACATTTGATGTTTACCGGTTTTATGCATTTTTCTTTCCGTAGCCAAACTGCTACGCCAAAATTATCACTGTCGAAGCTCAAAAGAAGATAGTCATCTACTCTCGGCAACCTATTGGTGTAAATGAAGAGATCACTTACGATTACAAATTCCCTATTGAAGATGAGAAGATCCCCTGCCTGTGTACTGCAGAGAATTGTAGAGGAACTCTCAACTAGACAAGGACTCATCTTGCACACTCAAAGTATTACTAGTAAACATGTTTCAGTTAACATGAACCTGTTGTTTAAAGTCTGTGAGGGACAAGGGTTTTACATATATTCACAAACATTGGACATTTGTCATGTTTCACAGGGGCAAATGAGAATCCAAAATTAAGGTACACAAGTAATCATTTCCAGAAGCTGAGATTTTATACTCTGCATGTTTAGATTCATATTTAAAGTTCACTGGTCCAATGTGATTTTCATCATGTTAATTATTAGATTAAAGTTAAATATGCTTTCATGAGTTTTATTGTGAAATATAAATGAAAATAAAAAGTATATGTATTTTTCCAAATAAACGTTTTGTTGTTTGTTTGGTTTTTCTGCATGTTATATAAATAACTATTTTTAGGTTTTACGTTTTTTAATAGCTAGAAAAACTAGTAATACGCATTCTCAACAATTTTGCTTTAAGCAGTGTATTATACTACATTCTTAAAAATGACACAGCACAATCAAATGTGTTAACATAAAATAATTTTAAATTACGTCGGTTTACAGAATTAGAGGGGATGATGGATAATATCTTGGAAAATGACTTGTATTTTTTCACTATTTTCCTGCAGGGTAGGCTACTACTACTGTAATATTCACGAACAAGCTAGAAGCTGCTAACAAGTGCATCATATGCTGCTAGGCTAGTCTGAAAGTTGCTAAATTTAGCAACAAAATTGTTAGGTTGGCAACCCTGAGGCTAATGCTTCGGTGCCTTAATTCACCAGCTATCATTTACTTCTTGTAATCTGCTTAACATTGTAAAGCCTCGTCGTACTTTCATTCTCTGACTATTTTGCAAAGAGGGAAAAGCACTGGAGAATGCGGCCATCGATCCTGCTACTGTACCTCTTGCATGCTAAGCCCCTTGGTGAGTGAACTCATTGTCACGACAACATTGTCATACTCCTACCACTTGGTTCACGCTATGATAAGACGAGCGTAAATAGCAGGGTTTCTGAACCCTGGTCCTGGAGGGCTATGTTCTGCAGTTTTTCTCCGTCAAACTCACCTGCCTGTATAGCTTACTAGTAATGGTAAACAGTTTAATTAGCTGGTTCAGGTGTGTTTGATTAGGGTTAAAACTCAAATTTGCAGAACTGTGGCCTGTTCCATAAAACAAGTTTACCAAATAAGCCAGGCTTTCAGTTAGTTTGACTTATTTTGTAACAAATCTACTGGCAATAAGCCTGACTAACCAAAATAAGCCTGGCTTGTACTCTAATCTTGTTTTATGGAACAGCCCACATGGTTGAGAAATCCTGTGTTAGGAAAGAATTACAGCTGTCGTTGCCGACTGTTGTGGCGTTATTTTCAGTCAGATTCAGTGTGCTGTGTTAGAAGCAAAGAAAAAAGTTTTATTCTCATGAAAGGAATCTTTTTATTGTGCTTCGTTTCCAAACAAGATTTGACATTGTAAATGATGTATATATGCGTGGAAAAAAACAGAATACTTAAAATTTATTCCATAAATGTAAATTTCACTACCATATTATAATAGTACTTCATCCACATAATGCTGTGTTAAACATAATATATCATTTGAGTTTTAATTGAAAATTTAACGAGCCCTTCAAAGAGATGCTTTTTTAAGGTCTGCAAGGTCTGTATCTGTAGTTGAAGAAACACTTGGGTATAAAATATATTGGCACATGCTTAAAAGCCAAACAGAAAATATGACAAAGTAAAACATTAGAGAGTTTACTATGCATATTTTAAAATATGCTTATAATGCATTTACTTTGAATAGCAATAGCCAATTCAGAGTTTCTGTGATGTGCCATTAGGTGTAAGAATGGTGAGGTTTCCTCTGGCATTCTGGTCTGCTTCAATTGCCTCAAACAGAGATTTGAAATTTCCAGCACCAAACCCCTAAAACAAGAAAGGAACGTACTGTTTTTTACATTTTTCCCACATAGCATGTGGATGCATTATGAGACATTATGTGACAAATGAACATTTTAAGAATAGTTTTTAATCATTTAAATGCAAATTTATATATTAGAATTGCTCTGAAATATTGCTAGATTATTGCTTACTTGATGGTTGTGTCTCTGGATTACCTCCAGAAACACTGTAGGTCTGTCCTGTACTGGTTTAGTAAAGATCTGGAGTAGGTAGCCATTGTCATCATAATCCACCAAGATTTTAAGTTCCTTGTATAAAACGATGCCACACTATTTTTACATTCTGCTTCAGACAGAAATGTGCATTCATATGCATTATACAGTATTTCCTTAGCAGATAAAACACTTTGATTACTTACCTCCAATATGCTGAGGTCCTCAGAAATTTTGACTTTGGAAAACGGCAGCTTCTCCCTGAGCTGCTGATAGTAAGTGTCAGGCACTGACATGAACTCCATACCACGTTCCTTTAGGTTACGGATCTGAATGGCAAGTAAACTGTTCAGCATTCACAAAGAACAACATCTCTATCAATGCTGTGAAACCTCTCGTTGCTTTGGTTTACTCACTGCTGTGATGATGTCGGAAGTGTTCATGGCGATGTGTTGAACCCCTGCACCACCATAGTACTCCACGTACTCCTAAAAGGAGAAGCAATAGTCAGTTAACTATATGAAAGTGAAGTGACTTGTGGCCAGGTATGGTGACCCATACATGGAATTTGTGCTCTGAATTTAACCCATCCAACGTGCACACTCAGTCGTGGTATTGAAGGTGGAGAGAGTGCTGCCACAGACTTGGGACTCGAATCCGTGACCTTTGGGTTACAAGTCCAACTCCCTATCCATTGTACTGTACTGTAGTTCTGTAGTACTGTAGATGTCATGTCTATAATACATGCCTGAATCTGGGACTTGCGTTTCCCCATGGCTGGTTCATTAATTGGCATTTTCACAGTTTCTTCATAGTTGGCCACCACTATGGAGCGCAGCGCGCTGTATTCAGTCTGTAACTGCTTGTCATCTACAGACCAGAATCTGTGGAACAACAGGTTCCTCTGATACCTTCATACGAACACACACAGACAGGTCAGGTTAACACATGCTGATGTAAAAAGCAATAACAAAACTACAAATGACAGGGGATCATCTGTAAAATTAATAGCAATAGTGATAAGGTTAGTCATTAAATGCTTATATATATATATATATATATACAGTATATATAATCCTTAAATATGATATAAAAAACAATTACCTAAAATATAAATTGCTAATATTTAAATTTTTATTTAAAATAAAAAAAAATGTTTAAAAAGCCAAAAACAATGCTTTTTTACATTTTAAATTCTTTTTTTAAATTTTAGACAGACATTTTTTTTTTTGTTAGC
>JAUCMT010000154.1:14705231-14721835 GCA_032357475.1 Enteromius thamalakanensis | reverse complement strand
TAAATACAAACACATGCATGTATATATTTAATGAAAATATGTTATGTTTATATATTAAATATATTTAGATATAATATTAAATATAAGAAAATAAATATATAAATGCTATATTGCAAAAATATATACTGTACGTGTGCGTTTTAATATAAACATAATTAAAAAAAACAGCATAAACATGCGATGAATCGTTTGATAACACTAAATATACATATATATGTATATATATGATAATTTCTGAAGGATCATGTGACATGTTTGGGTTAAATTGTTATAATATTTTTTACAATTTTTAGAAAAAAGACAAAGACAAATGCACAAAGAACTTTTTTGGAGATTTTATCATCTACAGATTTGTCCCTTTTTTTTGGTCTGAAAACGGAAGGTGCACACTATTGCTGAAAAACATAAACCCTATTTAGCAGTCAGACCTCTGTATCCCTAAACAAGGCAATATCTGCAAATTTGTTCTTGTGGAAGGAATTTGAAAAATTTGAACCAGTACCTCATGATTGCACCACATTATGCACGAGAAGCTGTAAAAACATAGGCACAAGTGAAATGTAAAAAAAAAAAAATATATATATATATATATTATTGTGTTTTTTTAATAATATTTTTTATGTAAATATAATATATCACTTCATCAAAAATGATTGAGGTAATTTAAATATATTGAGCAAAAGGTCGATATATTGATTATTGTGACAGGCCTAGTGAGCATAAAAGGCTCCTTGCAATCTGAATTTGAACAGTAGAGTTATATACATCTACAATACAAGTCTATATACAAGTTCAGAACGACATGAGGGTGAATAAAATACTGTGATTCATTAATTTTCCCTCTTTAGGTTCTGCTTAAAATACTCACCCTTTTGGACTGCTAATGCGAAAACAGAAAATCTTCTCATGTGGATATTAACAAACATAAATATTACCATCAGGTCTGGTTCCGTCTGCTTTGAGTGTCTTGATTCTGCCGCCAAGGTTTTTTTTTGTTTCGTTCTTTTTTTTTTTAAAGATCAAAGGGAATGCGTATTATCAAGCTTGACATTTACTCCAGCTTTACAAGCTCTTTTTTAAGGTTTCGCATTTGCGGCTGTATCGTGCTGTATCGTCTGATTCCCGCTCAGCTTGACAAATTCCTTGCTGATTTCACACCACTGACTCAGTTTAACAAAACCACATCGACATATGACTAGTGTGTGAGAGGAAAGAATAGATAAGCTCTTCTGATTTCCGTGAGGTCTGGAAAGGACATCTTTGTGTTTCGAATGTTTGATGCAGTGAAGAGGAGCAGATGAACAAGCCCCGGCGTCTGAGAGCTGTTCAAGAGGGATTACGAGCCTCTACTTCCTGATAAACCATTTTATCTTTGCCATCCCAGTGGAGGCCACATTATTACACATTCTAGGGGTGTCTACTAACATGTAAACTCCTCATAAACCGATGCAGTAAAGCTGTTTACTGGCCTTCATCACAGTGATGGATATCAGAAGGCACATGGTTGTAAAACTAGCCGTAAAAAATTGCAACAATAATAATTAGTGACATAAAAACAAGAACTTGGCTTTTATTATTTGCATTTGTGTGAAAGTTTGATGGATGCTCTATAGACGGTTTCAACGACAACAACATAAACAAACGTTACTGCACATGCACGCTTTTGTGGCCCTAACTTAACTTCCGGCAAACATCCAAATAGAATAAAAAACAACAGCTAAGTCCTTCTACAGTAGATTATTTTTTTGATAAGCGAAATATGTTTGCTGTGTAAAAACCATAATAACGTAAAAACGTAATAAATCAAACGGATTTATTAAAAATGCAAACTTGTTCTCTGCCAGCAGGAGGTGCTTGGTTTTTATATCGTGGCAGGTTGCCAATAAACACAAACCGGAAGTCAACTTAGGTCTGGGCGCATCCGCCCCGAAGAAATTCTCAAATTAGTTGTTTAGATGCAGTCAGGTGAATTATAGAGTGGAAAGGATTCATTCCGCTGTGGCTAACATAATCCAATCTTCTGGATTATAACATTAATGTAAATCAACACTCACAATCTGCATAATAATCACATATGAAACATCTTGATATCCTTCAGGGGCCAAATTAGTCATTGTATATGCTTGTCGAGTTAATATTTTGAAATGAAAATAAAACATAAGGGAAAAAAACAACATCAAATTAGCATTTTCATTCCCTTTCATTTGTTTTTTAATAAGTGATGGATTTGTAATTTTAATATGTCGATAGAAACTGTAAATTATATTTGCCTTACACTTTAGATGTAAGTGACCACAACAAAACATTGTTCAGAATAAATAAATAAACATTTAATTATATATTATTTATTTATTTTGTAGGTGGGTAAAGGTTTTTGTTTTTGTTAGTAAAATCATTTAAGTTTTGCATACTGCTTTTTTTTCCCTCATTAATGTACACACCCCATATTTACAGAAAAAACTGAATTGTTGAAATTTGAAAACCCGTAATATCAAATGGTCCTAAGTATTCAGACCCTTTGCTGTGACACACATATTTAACACTCATATACTGTCCCTTTCTTCTGATCATCCTTGAGATGGTTCTACACCTTCATTTGAGTCCAGCTGTGTTTGATTATACTGATTGGACTTGATTAGAAAAGCTACACACCTGTCTATATAAGACCTTACAGCTCACAATGCATGCCAGAGCAAATAAGAATCATGTGCTCAGAGACAGAATTGTGGCAAGGCACAGATCCGGCCAAGGTTACAAAAATGTCTGCTGCACTTAAGGTTTCTAAGAGCACAGTGGCCTCCTTAATACTTAAATGGAAGCTGTTTGGCATGACCAAAACCCTTCTTAGACCTGGGCGTCCAGCCAAACTGAGCTATCGAGGGAGTAGAGCCTTGGTGAGAGAGGAAATGAAGAACGAGTCGGGAGACGGGAGATAGTTGTGGAAAGTCAAACATCACTGCAGCCCTCCACCAGTCGGGGCTTTATGGCAGAGTGGCCAGACAAATGACACATGAAAGTCCTATGGTGAGAAATAAGATTCTCTGGTCTGATGAGACCAAGAAATTTTTTTTTGTCCTTAATTCTACTATAAGTGGTATGTGTGGAGAAAACCAGGAACTGCTTATCACCTGTCCAATACAGTCCCAACAGTAAAGCATGGGGGTGGTAGCATCATGCTGGGGGTTTCTCAGGTGCAGGGACAGGATGACTGGCTGCAATTGAGGGAAAGATGTTTTTGAATTGTCCAGCCAGAGCCCTGCGTTTACCATCCAATCTGACAGAACTGGAAAGGATCCACAAATCCAGGTGTGAAAGACTTGTTGCATCTTTCCTAAAAAGATCAAAATTGTGCTTCTACCAAATACCGAGCATACTTAGGACCATGTGATATTAGTTTTTCTTTTTTTATAGAAATCTGCAAAAATGTCAACAATTCAGTTTTTTTCTGTCAATATGGGGGTGCTGTGTGTATATTCACAAGGACAAAATTTTACTTGAATATAAAAAATGAGTGTTCACTGATTATAATTGGAATAATTTTCCTTGAATATTTTTTTCCCCTAAAAATGTATAATTGACAGACATTATGCTTTTTAAAAAAAAAAAGCAATTCAATTAAAGATTTGCCATAAAAATTTGCCATATATATATATATATATATAAAAATTGTTAATTGTTACTTAATTATTTTTTTTTACACTCTTTACTAAAAATTCTGTTTACTATTTGAATTTTTTCTCACCTGAATATGTCAACTTCAGAAGCAAGCAAAATTACTTCTAAAATCTAAATGTCTGGCATTTACACCTGCAGACACTAGGGACAATTCATTCATCTTTCACTATATAACGAGCTAAGAGTATTAAGTACCACTGAGTTAAATTAGCAATGGGTTTTATGCAGTTTGACCTTAAAGGATACATAATACTACACTAGTAATGACTCTTGTTTTCTATGAAAAATAGTGCAAAAGAGCACACATCTGAGCCAGTTATGGCCTTTATTAGGATCACTCATGATTAGCTAGAGTTTAAAATGGGTGTGAAGTGTCATTCAATTACAAATGCCAGAGCAGGCAGGGATCACTGCAAATATCAAGAACACTGTTCTGAATGAGGTACTCTGAACTCTGAGCTATCATTATGGACAGACCAATCTGAATAATTACAACTTTTATGACTATATTTAATAAAACAGTGGAGTTTTGGTAAATTAACTCAGAATTTTGATTCAAGTGCCATGACTGGTACAGACATCATTTAGATTGAAATATTGCAACATCTTTTTTACGAAAATAAAATGACACTTTTTTTTTTTTTAACCACTACTGATCAATATTTTTTCACTAGCTTATTTCAAGATTTCATCTGTTTTAGCGAGGAATAAATATATTTCATACTGTTTTTCGCATGTTTTGAAATTCTAATTCAAGCATGGCAATACATTCTCCGTTTTCATCTTTTCACCAGTCTACCATTCCATTACAGAAAAACACCGGGAGCAAAAGGTTACCTTCTCCACAGAAACATGTAAACAGACTGAAAGGTCATCAAACAGAGCCCTGTGCTGCAGCGCCCATCTCTAGCGGAGGAGGAATTTAAAAAAGAAAGGTTGTGAGGAAAAGTGGCTGGCCCTTTCAAAAGCACAGAACAGGACAAGAAGGGTAAGTAGAAGAAAGAGAAACAGAGAGCACACGCTTTCTTCCATAACCTCCTCCATAAGTCTCCTGCAACTCAATTGGGTGAATTAGAATAGCAAGCATATATCAATGTGTAGGACTAACCTTGTTTACCTCTGGGTCCCACGTCTGGGCCGCTGTTTTGTTGTGGTGTAACAACACTAAAAAGCATTTTAACGTTTGCCCTCATTTCGGGTTGTTCACGGAGTCAAAAACAGGGTTCAGATGAGTTTGATACTGGATGAAATAATATGCTAGATGCACTGTACAAGCCTTAAGAAGATGGTCACTCTTTGCGAAAGGTTTAAACATGAATTCCCATACTGCTAATGTACCGCTGGGATTAACTCAGCGACGACAGAGTAATATAATGCCGTTTGGTTTCAAATGATGCTAGTGACATGGATTAGAGCAATAGAAACAGAAGAGGAATATAAACCAGAGATGACACCTAAAATGGCTGCTGATTTATCGCCGTGGTGAGTTTGGTACTGGGCTTCCATGTATATTAGCGCAACAAATCTGGGTCCATTTAGCAAGGAGATGCTCATACATACATCACCAGCTTCAGCTCCAAGCCAAGGTCAGAACTCATTGCATCAATCTTTTCAGCAGAGGCTACTCCACACAAGGGCAGGTTTGTAACTGTCGCCACGGTAATAGAATCTTTTTTTCCTCTGCTTCATCTTTTCTCTTATCATGTGAAATATATATTCAACTTCTCCTCTTTCCCTCATTCTCTTCCATTGCATTTTTTTATCTTTAAAACATTCGGTGAACCTCATTCTTTTTCCGCGGACACATGCTCTGAGGATCATAGATTTCTAACGCTTTCATTTCTGGCCCTGTCAGGGGGCCTTTATAAAAAATAACAATCCTTCTACAAAAAGCCTTGACCTCTTGGAATATCTTTGATAGGTTTTTCCTTTAAAATGTATTGAAAATGAAATGTGTGTGTATTTATATAAATTTATATACAAAACATTTGCATATGTATACTTATGTTATACTGTGATTCTAAGTATTTGAATGTATGTGTGTGTGTGTGTGTGTGTGTGTGTATATAAGTAGTAAGCAAGGATACATTAACTTGATCAAAAGTGAAAATGATGTACATATATCTAAAATATTATATAAGCTTTCTATTTAAGATAAATTCTCTTTGAACTTTCAAAGGATCTTGAAAACAATTACCACAATTTCCACAAAATAAGAAGCAGCACAACTGTTTTCAACATTTATTTATTTATTTTTTTTATTAATATGCATTAAATCATGAAGTATCATGATTTCTGAAGTCATCGCTGTTGAAAATTGAGCCATAAAATTACATTGTAAAATATATTCAAATAGTTATACAACCATTATTTTAAATTGTAATAATATTTCACAATATTACACAATATAATTTTTTTTACTGTACTTTTGATTGAATAAATGCTGCCTTTGTAAGCACAAGAGACTTCTTTCAAGAACATTATTAAATAACATAAAAAAATTGTGTCAATGAAGCATGACTCGTGTTATATCTTTGTTTAAGTTACTTTGATATAAATCGTGGATTAAAAGTTTCAAAAATTTCTGTAATGTTTTTAAATTTACTGGAAAATATCCACATCTCTGCTATTATAACAATACTTTATTGTGTTTTTGTGCTATTTGTCAGTTTTTCAGAGCCAGTCCTTCTTACCTTATCAAAGAAAAGAGCGGCCAGGACATTCTTCCAAAATTCAACTTTTGTGTTCGTCAAAAGCAAGTTTTACAGATTCAGAAAAACACAAAGGTAACAAAGTAAATTATGCCAGATTTTATTTTTTCTTTCATTTGAGAGTTTAATTTTTGTCCCTTTAAGGGTAAAACGTGAACATTATGAACATTTCTCTAAAGCATCTACAGTACTGTACAGTACTGAATCTCTTAAGATACATTTGGTTTGAGCAATTGTGCTGTGTCAATATTTGCCATTGTGATTACTCATGCAAAAGTGTGTTATGCTTTATGTGTGTTAATGCTAAAATCAATCACTCATAGAGCACTTTATATGTACCAGTCCATTTAGTGAGAGAGGGGGAGAGAAGTGAGTAAATATATAAATAAATAAAAAAAGCACCTCTTTTAATTGATGAACTTGACCTGCTTTTCCTTGATGCCAATTTTCATTTGATCTATAAAAATATGCTTGACTGACATTATGTGACAGCATCTTAATCACTGTGAGAGTAAATAAGAATAATTTATGCTGGTTGATTGTGGGCAGAGAGCCATGAATCAGTGCTACGTCAAATATAACGCCAGGTGCATTGATGAGGTGGAGAGGCCGCAGACAGCAGATTGGGCTGTAAAGGGAGTAGAGGCGGGAAGCATTGACACTGTTACCCCATTCCCAGCATGCAACAGAGGACACTAGTGGCTAATCTTGGCATTAAAACCTGTGAATGAAGAATGAATTGTGCTGAGTATGTTATTATAGGAGATGCAAACTCTTCAGCACTAGATTTTGATTAACAAACAAACAAAAGGGATTTATTCAATCTTTAATATAAAAGACAAAAAAAAATCAATTATTATAAAATATTCATTGCTATTTTAATTTTATAGAAATACATTTATTTTTGTGTTGCATGGTTTGCCCAAAAATATAGTTTAATAGGTTTACAGATACAACTATAACATTTTATTCTATAAATTCATAAACAGGCAAATTAAATAAATTAAGAACTAAACATGTCTCTCTCACTTCCTCTGTAGTAATTAATAAATCATATCACATTTGCAATCCCAGTTGCTCCTTAGGGGTTGCATGGATTCATTGATCTTCCCTTCAGGTCTCATTGTGTGTCTGTGTGTGTGTGTGTGTGTGTGCGCGCATGTGTCTCATCACAGGGAAAGCCCCTCAGATAAAGTCCATCATGGAGATGGCTTCTGACAAATATGTCGAGTGTGGCGAAGACATGACAGCTGTCAGTCAAGGCCTAGGCACTGGGAGGTAAAACATTTTGTTGGCCACAAGGTGCTGTTTAGGCAGGAACTGTGAGTATGGCAAACTTAGTTTGCACGCAGAGAAATGGCAGAGTCATGCATATTTTTTATATATCACAATTATTGCGGTTAGCTGAATATAACCTAATTTGTTAGTTAGAAATCCTTTAATGTTAATAAAAAGGTCCATATGTTAAGAAATAGATGTTTGGGTCTAAAAGTGAGACAGTTAAGGTTCCAAAATTAACATAAACACAAATTTTCAGCCTATATAGTTTATTATTTATTTGATGTATTTTTGAATGAAATGGGATATTCAAACAAAAAGTGAACAGATAATTGTTCACAACAAAACCACAAACATAACTTAAGAAGAATTTCAATCATGCAGGTGACATAATGTTAAATTTCTCCAAATCTGTTCCAACAAAGAAACACATTTGTCCTAAGGGTGAGTAAATTATCTTTTTTTTTTTTTGGGAACTATTCCTTTAAGTATCATTCTAGAGAAAGCAAAGACACATTTCTGGAAGGGTCTGAACAAAACACACTCTGAAATGGTTTCCTAACTGAACAGGGTTGCAGAAACAAAAGACAAATAAAGTTTAATCTTCTGCTGCCTTCATGCAGCACAGTATAAGGAAAATGCATGTCATATTATCCAGCTATATTAGCATTACGATACCATATTCCGTCGTTCATCAATGGTCACATCTTTATGACTGAGTTCGATCTCTGCCTTCAAAGACCATTAGCAGTTTTCCCTCTTGAGAGGACAAAGGCATGAGCTCTAGTCCTTGAGTTTTTCTCATGCTAACACAAAAGGACATGTTTCCAATGAGTGAACCGATAATCCCTTCTATTTGTTTTCTGCTCCGCGGTTAACAAGTTTCATTAAACAAATGGGGTTGTAATATTTCTGCTGACATATTATAACTAGCTGTTGCTTGAGTGAGATCTAGAGATTGCAGCCTTATGTTCAGCACTAGAATGGATTTTTTTTTTTAAGGCAGGACATACGGGAAATACTATCTTTCACTACCACAATTTGAAAGTCTTAGAAAACACTGCATATTCAACAGCATTGGATTTTAAAATAGTTCCACTATACGCTGTTATACCAAATATTTATTTGATTTTGCTAATAGAAGGTTAATTGATAAATTAAATCTATTTATGCCATTATTTTTGAAAGCATCCTCATTTTACAGCATTTTTACATGAAAACTTTGAACAGTTCTGTAGCTTTGCAGGTGGGTTTTTTTTCTTTATCTTGGAGACGTTGCCACAGATCTTCTGGATTTAGTCTGACTTAGTTTGTTCTGTTACTTCCTGATCAGATCTCTGTGTGGAGCACTGGCTGTTGTCAGACTCATTGTGCAGACAATAATCTCACTACTTTATTACAATTAATGACAAAAGTAATGTTTGCAAATGTATACTAATATTTCCAACCAACACAATACCGCAAAAGATAGAAATAACGTAACGACTTGATGAAAATACTAGTGGCCTAAGACTGCTTTTACTTGATAGACGTGGTGTATGCCAGAAGGTAGCGATCAACTATAAAGTTCAATGAACAATTTTCAGTTTAAAATGCTTTACAGTTTTAATGAACAATAATAGCCATTATAAAAGTATAAGTACTAAGTATAAAGGCTTGTAGAAGTATAAATGAAAATTATTTTAAGCCAAAACAACCAATTCAGTCAAATGTATGATACAGTCAGTAAAAAAATTAAGTCAGTAAAAAAAGTCAAAATCACCTGGAGCTCCAAAATCAGGGGCTATGTTCATAAATAAGCTGCTACAGTTTTACCTGAAAAACTCTAAAAACTGCATTTAATGACACAATAACTAATATTTAGAAAATGATGCTTTTTTTTCTTGGGCAATGACGTTTCAAAAGTCCAAGAAAAGAAAATAATAAATATATAGAGAAAACAGCTATTGTCTAAACATACCTTTTGGTGTTGAAGATGTAATTATTAATTAGTTAGTTAACTTACCCAACACTAATGGAAAGGGTTTAACACACAAAAAACTTAACTACTTTCCCCATCATTACATGCATGCAGTTAAAATATGAGACAAATATTTACAGACATCTTTTTTGCACAAATGACAAAATATATGATCCCTCAGAATGATAAATGAGACATTTCTCCGTATTTGCTGGAAAAATATATAAATTTTTTAAAAAACAACTGGAAATAATTGAATCTTGGAGATGTAGTGCAGGTACTGCAGCTTGTTGACTGTTCACTGTCCACTCAAATGTTCATCTATCATACAGGAGCAAAGTGCGGAAATGCATAATATTTTTAAAATGTTGATTAGTGAACCTCGTGCTGCAGTTTATCAAGGTAATACATCACCAGTTTTGAGATATTAATCTCAGGATGAGCCATAACCGTTTCTTCCCCTCTGACAGGTCTAGAGCTCACAGGACTTTAATATGACAACGGAGCTCCGAGAGCCATCTCGGAAAATTAATTAAAAACCGAATCAAACCTGGTAGAAAACACAACCAGCACTTAATGAGGACTCAACGCCATGAATCAGCCAGCGACTGCAACAGGGGCTTTATATCCATGGGCACACTTTTAGATGTGCAGTGATGTATTAGTCCTGCACGTCATGTACAGATGTGCTCCATGAGTTTTAATGTATTGCTTATGCAATAAATAAATAAATAAACAGCTGGACAAGTAAAACAATGAAAAAAGCTGACCAACAAAATAAAGACAACTCTTTACGTCTTTCTTATAAACAAATAAATGTAAAAATGTAACAAAAGAATAACACAGGGCAAATTTAGATTCGATGGACCAATAAGTCTCTGTGTTTGTGCCACTAATCATGTTAATTGATCTTTCTTTTGTGGCACAGGAGCTGGGCTCAGATTGCATTAGGCATAATGAGGATTTAATGTGGGGTCAAGAGCAGGCCGGGGTCCTACCTTGTCAGGACATTGAGGGAGACTGTGTTTGTTTACACCCCGCTAGGCTTACCGTTCCACACAACAACTGCACCAGGGGACGCAAGGGGAGGGTCCCTAAATGTTCTCGCAAACATGCTTGTATTTTATTGAAAACAAAGACCCTGTTTTTATTATCATTATTATTATTATTTATCTGAAATATATTTCGTTATATAAAATATATTTAATTTTAAGAAGATTTAATGTATTAAGTACATTTTCAGAACAGGAAACCAGTAACAGTTAAATTTATTTATGCATGTTTAAGTACATTTTTGTACAATAGTCTGTGGATGAACATAAAGCTTAAAATACTTATATAAAAATATAAATATTTACTATTTTCAGGAGACCAAGAATAATTGTTTATTCATTCATACATACATACATACATACATACATATATTTCATAATCAGTAAATTGCAAATAAAAAGTAGACCATTTGTTATTGTGATCTGACAAAAATGTCATAAATATACTTTAAAGTTCCTTTTTTTGTTTACATTTTTTTGAAAGATATTAATGTTTTATAATCTATAAATCTGTTTAATCTATAAATCTATCCTTCAGTTGCTCAGCAGCTAAAAAAAGTTATTTTTCACGAAGAATATTAACAATATTACATTTTTTTAATTATCTCAAATGATCTAGAGCAGAGCGGAACACTAAGCACAGTAAGAAGTTAAAAATGCATTGTGATTTTAGAAAAGGAAACAAAAAAAGCAATATTACTGTGTTTGTGTGTGTGTGTTTGTGTGCACACAACTCCTGAGGTCATGCCACACTTTTCATGACAAAGGGCATAGTGAACCCAGCTCTCCCGTCTGGCGAACAATCCCAGCCCTGTCTGTCTTTCCTCTGCAGATCAGCCCACACAAAAGACCAGATTCAGCTGTTTATGAACCCCTCTGCCTCTCTATTCATCTAGCCCTGCCATTATTCCAAGGTCATGCCAAAGAGCTGGATTTAGAAAGCCCTAACTGAAGTCCAATTAGATTCACAGTCCTTTCCGCACAGCTCTACACTAGCAGGGAACTTTTTTTTTTTCTTGTTGGACAGGTGACCTCTATCTAAGAGATATCTACAGTAGATATGTAGTAGTCTCCAGGAAGAGATGCATTGAAATGAAATGAAACTTATACAATAAAAGGAAAGAAGATGAGATTAGTTTCTCTTTCATGCTGTTTTTGTTTTTGCTTTAGACTAGGACAGAAAAGATTGCAAGTGCATTCAGAAATGAATTAGATGTAGTTTTCTATTACAACAAGATCTCTCAATTTGAAGTTCAGAGACCTGAAAGGGAAGAATAATAAAATTAAAAGGTGATACCCCAGCAAACATAGAACTTTCCTCAAAAGTTATGAGCAAACATTCTTTCAGTAAAATAATAGAATGTTTGTATAAAATGGCCTGCTCTTTAATAATGTTCTGAAAATCGAAGCAAATCTAAAACATTATTTATTATTCATGGATTTTAATTTGATGTTTCAGTTGGATGTTCATTATTTTAAATGTTACTTCTTTCAAAATGTTCAGAGAGCATTTGAAAGTATATAAAATATTGCTATAATGTCTGAAAAATTTGACATTTTTCATAACCAAGAAACAGCATAAAGAACTGAACCTTTTGAACATCCACAGAATATTCCGAAATATTTTTCATAACTTAACGGGAACACTCTTGTTTTTTGTCAGCTGGATTCATAATAAGAATTTCATTTTGATAACACTGATGGAGAGATGTTTGAAAAATATAATAAAGTTGTCATCCAATGAAGGGCAAAAACTCAGGGCAATGTTTACCCTTTTAGAAACGGTTTCCAAAATGTCAGGAGAGTCTTTGCCATCTTTGGCACTAACAGAGAAAAGGCCTCGGTCCCCAAGGGCATTTTCAACAAAGCGCATTGAAAGCACCTCTTTTCAAATACAGCGGTAAAGACAGACAGTTATAAGGTGAAACTAAATACATTTTGGCTTCAAGACTGAGTGGTTAAATCGAACACAGAATCTTAACACAGTTACCCTTTACTCGGGTTTAGCTGTGTAGCAAGTGATAGAGTAAAGCCAATCCTAATGTTTACTCATTAACTCAGAGGACAGACGGTAGACAGGGACTTGCAACTCCAAAGGGGACAGATCCTCTAACTGTGTCTCCTTGATAAGTTTGCATTTCAAAAGACCTTGGTCTAATCCATTAGGGGGGCTAGGAAAACAAGATGTTCCTCTCCAGTTTGGCTAATTAGCTTTTTTTTTTCTCCTCGTCAGAGCAGTCCATATTCTTAAAGTGCTGTTGGGATCCAGATGTGTAACTAGGCTAATGACTGACTGACTAACAAAGAAAAATGGATGCCCATTCTTGAGCAGCGATGGAAGTCTCTGGTAGTCAGTGCCCATTTTAGGCCCACAGAGTTAATCACCCTGAGCGCTTTGCCAAATGCATCTTTACATCCATTTAGTGACATTTAGGTCTGGTAAGTCAGACAGATGTTTGTTTTAGTGGTGATGTGGTAAGTATTGGACAACACTTATTTGTCTAGCCCTGATTTTGACTCATTGTAATCTGTCTAAAGAAGTCATTTGTAACTGAGTTACAACTGAAGGAAAGTAAGAAAGAAAGAACATTCCAACGTGCCATTTAGAAAATCTAGCAACATGCATAGCTAGGCTGTTATTGACAACAGTGACCCATTTAAAGATTTAACTCTATCATATTTAAATATCTTTTGAGTGGCAAAAATTTTATTGTAGTCCATTTAAAATTATTTTCAAGATCCCAAATGTTAGATTGAAAAATACTGTCAAACAGAAATGCACGTGGGATAATTTTTTTTTTATATATACATTGGGTACGGAAAGTATTCAGACCCCCTTAAATTTTTCACTCTTATATTTCAGCCATTTGCTAAAATCATTTAAGTAAATTTTTTCCTCATTAATGTACACACAGCACCCCATATTGACACAGAATTGCTGAGATTTTCACAGATTTATTAAAAAAGAAAAAAACGAAATATCACATGGTCCTAAGTAGGATAAGATGCTCAATTGGGTTTAAGTCAGGGCTCTGGCTGGACCATTCAAGAACAGTCACGTTGTGAAGCCACTCCTTCATTATTTTAGCTGTGTGCTTAGGGTCATTGTCTTTAAAGTAAACCTTTGGCCCAGTCTGAGGTCCTGAGCACTCTGGAGAAGGTTTTGGTTCAGGATACCCCTGCACTTCATTCATTCGTCTGTATTCATTGTTTCCTCAATTGCAACCAGTCGTCAACCAGCGGAAAAACACCCCCACAGCATGATGCTGTCACCACTATGCTTCACTGATGGGACTGTATTGGACAGGTGTTGAGCAGTGCCTGGTTTTCTCCACTCATACCGCTTAGAATTAAAATCCAAAAAATTCTATCTTGGTCTCATCAGACCAGAGAATCTTATTTCTCACCCTCTTGGAGTCTGTTTGTGTCTTTTAGCAAACTCCATGCAGACTTTCATGTGTCTTGCACTGAGGAGAGGCTTCCGTTGGGCCACTCTGCCATAAAGCCCGAGATGAGGAAAGGGAGCAGGTCTGGCTATTTTATAGGGTGAGTTAAGGGATCTGATAGGAGGATGGAATAATTGGGAAATTGTAAGGCAGAGATCGTAAATAGGGGGTGTAGCCTTCGCCCCCTCTTCCCAAAACGAGTTTTAGATATATACACACACAGACACACAGTCACGATTTCCCATTGGAGTGCCCACAAGCCCCTCCAGAGGGCACACTATCCAGTGTTTTCACCTTTACCACAACGAAACACCCACTCACCCTGAGGTCTTGTTTTCCTATGTGTAACAATTCTGAGCGTTTCAACCCGTGTTTGTTTTCCTGTTTGTGTTCTTGGACTGTTGTGTTCTTGTGTTCTACGGGCCGCATGCATGGGTCCCGGCGCAGGCTGTCTTTATCTCCTCAGTACTTTCTGTCACGGCTGTCGCCATCCTGAGTGTGTGGGCCACACACTGTGCTCCCGAGGTCCCACCTTTGTCAAGACATTTATCAGAGAATGCTTTTCCCCATGAGCGTGTCCCCAGTCTCACCTCAGAGTCCCTAGTGGCTACGGATCAGGCCATAGACCCTCTGGAAGTTCCGCTGGTGGCTGCACAACCTCCAGGGGTTTTGGCGAGAGCTAAAGACTCTCTGGTGGTTCCGCCGGTGGCTCCACTGACCCCAGAGGTGTCAGCTGATGCCGTAGTTTTTTTAGAGGTTCCGCCAGTGGCTGCACAACCTCCGGAGATGTCGGTTTTGGTCGTAGATTCTCTAGAGGTGGCTGCCAAGCCCAGTAGCTCATGCCATCAAACCCTTGCCTTGCCCTGCCACGGCCAGAAGGGCCACTACAGAATGCTTATTTTGCCCCGTCTCGGCCATAGAGGTCGTGGAACCCTTGACCTGCCCTGTTTCAGCCATAAGATCTGCCATTAGCCTCTCGTCCTGCCTAGATATTGCCACTAAAACAACCCTTTAACTCTCCCTCCACCCTGTTTACCCCTTAATGGCTACGAAAGCCCTTGGAACTCTCGTCAGGTCTGGCTCCGGTCTCAGGGGTTGCTCATTAACTCTCGTTCCAGTTCCCCACGGTTTCCGTTCCGTAGTCACGGCCGGGAGAGCCGTTCCCCAGTCCCTTTCCTGAATCTCAGCCAAGAGAGCTGTTCCAGTTCCACGCGTATTCCATGCCTCAGTCCCGGCCAGGAGGGCCGTTCCCTAGTCCTGTTTTCAAGTCACAGCTAAGAGAGCCGATCCAGTTCCCCCCGGATTCTGTTCCGCAGTTATAATCAGGAGTGCCGCTCTCAAGACCTGTTACCAAGTCACGACCAGAAGTGTTATGCTCCGTCCTGGCCAGAAGGGCCATCACTCATGTCCATGTCCGGCCCTGTCCCAGCTATAGAAACTATTGAATAGACATGCTGCCCAGTTCTGGCCATGGAGGCCATCCTCAAACTCTCGTCCTGCCCTGTTCCGGCCATAGAGGCCATCCTCAAACTCTTGTCCTGCCCAGTTTCAGCCATATAGGCCATCCTCAAACTCTTGTTCTGCCCTGTACCAGCCACGGAGGCTGTCCTCAATCTCTTGTCCTGCCCTGTACCGGCCACAGAGGCGGTCCTTGAACTGCTCTGCCCTGGTCTCCTGCACCACCCGGGCAATCTCCCGTTCCGTCAGGCTCTGCCATGGAGGTATGGGGTTTCGCCCATTATACCCTGGTGTCCTGCGGCTCAGCCTTGGCCTTCTGCTCTGCCCTGGAGATTCTCTGTCCTGCCTGTTCCACTTTGGCCCACCTGTGAACTTAAAACCGGTACTGTCTCGGCCACAGAAGCCGCAGTTAAATTTTCTGGGTTCTCCATTTCAGTCCCAATGGCTCCGCCTGGAGAGCATCTCAGCCGCCTGCTCCGCCATGGAGGGTGTCTCTGTTGCCTGCTCACCCTGGTGGGTGTATGTCCAGTCTCTGCCGCCTGTTCCACCTTGGAGGGCATCTCTGCCACCTGTTTTCGCCCTGGAGGGCGTCTCTGCTGTCAGCTCCGCCATTTTATTGTGGGATTGCCCACAAGCCCCTCCAAAAGGCACTCCATTCAGTGTTTCCCTTTTACCAAAGCCAAACACCCACTCACCGCGAGGTCTTGTTTTTCTTTGTGTAACAATTCTGAGCATTTCAACTTGTGTTTGTTTTCCTGTTTGTGTTCTTGGACTGTTTACCTGTTTTTTTGATTGTCAGCTGCATGCCCTGATATCTGCCTGTTTTGCCTCGACCCTGATTCTGTCTCACCCCCATTGCTCTATTTGCCAGAGTTTTGACCCTGCCTGTCAGCACTGAAATAAAATTTTGCACGTGGATCCTACCTTGTCATTCGCGTTCGTTACACACTAGGGGTGCACCGATCCGATATTAGGATCGGATATCGGCTCCGATATTGAAAAAATAGCTGGATCGGGAATCGGA
>JAUCMT010000154.1:14678645-14691663 GCA_032357475.1 Enteromius thamalakanensis | reverse complement strand
TAAACACTGACATGGTAGTTCCGCCTACATCAAGCTTGACCTTTTCAACGTAATTGCGTATTACGTTACGTCACCAAGGTCTACTCTTAAACCTGTCCCTGTCCTTATGAATTTGCAGATAGTACAAATTGTACAGATTGTACAAATTAGCCACCAGTTGTTGCTGATTCCCATAAAAATGCCATAATCTTTTTTTATGATTCTTAGAACACAAGCTTGAATCAAGAAAGAACCATAAAAAAGGACCATTGAGACCTAAAATGACTAAAAGTGACTTTTCATATGGCGTCGCATCAGGAGCTTCAGGGCGGAACAATCAGGCCTCTTTCTGTTTACTCTAATTTTTTCCGGCCCTGCTTAGTACATGCTGGGCACCTCAGAGGAGAGGGGGAGCTGAAGAGGTTACCCCCACATCTGGAGCAATGAGTTTGACCCCCTCAAAAGGGCGCAAAAGTTGCCCCCACCAAACGCCGCAAACAAAAGCGTCTGCGAGAACGTCAGGGCCCTGCGCGCCATTCATCGTGCCTAATGACTTGTTCATTAAGAGTGATGATGGATAAAGACTTCTCACGCTGAGATGAAATCAAGATTTATACGCGCTGTTTCCGCACCCAACTCGTGGGAAGATCATCATCATTTAATTCTATCTCTGCGGCCGGTGATGGGCATCCAGAGAGCGGGTTATCAAACGGTGCAGTCAGCTGGCAAAACCTGCACACAGACACACGCTCACAAACACACGTGGGGAGAAAAAGAGAGGAAAAAAACACGCCTTTGGCACATCTGGAGCTCCCCGGCACAGCTGAGGGTGAGCTATAGATGCTGGCGGGAGGCCAAATCACAGAACTCCAATGAGAGGAACAGAGAGAGAGAGAAAGAGAGAGGGATACGTGTTAGGACCCCGTCAGTGTTAATCCCATTAAGGAAATTACTAACAAAAATGTTCATTGACAGAGTTTTTTTTATTTTAAGACATTTGAATACCTTAATGAACACAAGACATAAAATCACTTCATGGTGATCCTTAAAATGTTTGATTCAAAATAAATAATATAATGAGGAGAAAACAATGTAATAGATTTTTTTTTTTCCCCTCTAAAGTTTTGTGCAAATATTTCTCCTAAAAACTGAGATTCTTTATGTGAGCAGGTTGCTTTATGTTCTGTAACACATTATCAAACCAAATTTAATTTATTAATTAACCAAAAAAAAAGAAGAAAAAAAAGTTTGATCTAAATCTAAACCATTTTTCCAGCTGAAACACATCAATTAAAACTTCAAAATGAACATTTTAATTTCAGCTGACAATTGTTACTAGTCAATAAATGCGAATGAAAATACATACGATTTTGCCACGGAAACGTGATTTACATAATGCAGTAAACAGAAACACGGTACACCGTTATGAAAGTGTCAAAAGATTTCATATTCAGAAGCATGTTATATTTTGTTAATGATGATAAATCTTTTATATGTTCAATATGTGTTTAAATGTTTATACATTTATAATTTTTTTTTTAAATATTTCATTAAAGGTTGCTCTTTTACAGTTTGACATTTATGATCAAATAAAATGTTTATGCAAAGTTATAAAAATAAATATTATAAATAAACTATTTATATTTTGTAAATAAAATGTTATGTGTTATAAAATCATATATAAATATACATGTGATTGAATAGAATTTCAATGAAAGTAAAATGAACTAAAATTAATTATTATAACAAAAAAAAAATGGGGAGTAAAGACTGAAAATAAAATCTCTACAATTTAGCACCAGAGATTTCCAGATCCAGGTTTCCTCTTGTATAGATCTTGATCATTATTTTATTTTATTTTTTCACACTATGTGTATATATCTCCTCCTTGGTGAGATGCTGGAGAAAGAGAAAAAACACACACCCTGAACATTAGTGTGTGCACTCACATCTCTGGCCCTGCGACCCACCTTCCTCTCTCTCTTCAGCTCCTTATCTCGAGGTGGAAATAGGCCCCAAGACACTTCATCAGTGTCCTTCAGCCAGCTATCTACAGCTCCCAACTTTTATTAAAACTTCAGCTCTTATCAGCTCTCAGGTAATTCAGGCATGACAAATTGGGCACCAGATGCCACCTCTATTTGAGGCCGGCACTCCGATCGTGCTCCCGCCCAGAGCCAATGGAAAGGTGGCGAGCTGTTGCATTGTGGGACGCTCACCTTTAGGCCTGATATATCCGGCATTAACAACCTGTCAGTTTTTTGTCTTCAATGATTTAATCAACATTCCAAGGACATTGAATAGAATAGTTCAACAAAAAATGATAATTCTGTCATTTACTCACCTTCAGATTCCCAAAAACAGTCGCCTTTTTCTATGAAACACAAAAGTTTACATTTCTGAAGAATTGTTAAGCAGCGTTTGGCATATAATGATAGTTTATAGTGACCACATTAGTCAAATTCCAAAAAGGACAAAAACACATCATACAGCATTTAATAATCCAAGTTTTCTGAAGATGCCAGATATTGAGAAATCCCTTTGCAAATGACCTTCTTTCTAAAATTTAAAGGGATTTACATTTACATATTTTCATATACATATTATAAGACATAATACAAATTCATATACAATTTGTACTTTGTAAGATAATAGTTAGCATGATATTACCAAGATAACACAATGTTAAATAGTAAAAAAAAACGCTAAATTAAATAATTGAGCTTAAATAAATGTAAATGAATTAAAATGCAAAAAAACACAATATTATCTGTAATTATTTACTTTGCACTAAATGAAATCCTTTGCTTTACTTAATATGAAAGTAATGATGTGTGTGCATATATTAATTTAATCATTAATCATTAATTTAATTTCATTTGAAATGTGCTTTTTACACTAAATACTTAAAGTATCTTTTTATCGTAGCACGTTATTGATATATGAATGAATATTGCGACATAACCTGCACTGAAAAAAAGTACCAATAAACATCCAATATGTTAATAATATGCATGCTAATAAGTAACTAGTTAATAGTGAGAATTGGTCCCTTGACAAAAATGTAATCAATACTATTTAATATTTTCAGACTACAATCTAAGTCATTATTCATTGATAATCTTGTTATTCCTAACTGCAGATTTAGTGTCTAGATTAAAAAATAAAAAATAAAAAAAGTAAGTCACTTTCAGTTACCACACACACAAGAGTCATGACTAGAGATCAGAGCGATACATTAAAAGGCGGCCTTGTGTGTGAATTCTGCTTACAGTCATGGCAACCTCATATTTACTGTCCACCACAGTACACATTTCATAACGGCCCATTCTAAAGATAGGACGCTGTTTATGGCGCCTTTAAAAAAGGCTGAATATGGAGCAAGTTAGCTGAACCTTAGCGTACAAATGATGTGTGCGCTCACTTAAATAAAATCACGGCGGCCCCAGGAGACTGCACTGAAAATCAATCAACAGCCGGCCGGCCCCACTATACAATATAACTACGTATTACGCTGATGTGATCCTGCAGCATTCACATAGACTGTTAGACAGGCTCCAAACTCAAAACACACTGAACAGGGCCTTTGCTGACAGAGACTCTTCAGAAAAGTGCACAACATATATTCACTTTAAAAATAGCACCATAAGAAAAAGTGCATGTCACAGGACAGGGACAATAATTGAATATACCAGACTGGATTCAGCTGAAGCCCTGTCCAGCAGTGCATTGAGAAGCTGACAATAATGAGCTCTCTACACAGAACAGGAGAGAGGATGAACCCAGGGAGAGAGGAAGGGAGGGCCGCACTGGTCTGGACCCTTGACGGGAGATTGTATGAGGACCCTCGGTCATAAATAAGAGCCCCTGATGGTGTGGGCTCAGCGGACGTGAAGCATGAGATTGAAAACCAAAGGCATAGGACACAGGGAGAGAGAGAATGCTGTACTGAACACTGCATAACTCTGCTGACAATCACTGGCTTGTCACTGACTCTCACGCACAGATCCTGCATGCTGCTTCCAACTAAAGATTACAAACTGTAAAATTAATATACATTGTTTATATAGACATAGAAATTCACAAGAATTAAAAGGCCAGATCAAATTAAAATATTATCTGTAAACGTTTACGTTACATAAAAAATGAGAATTTATTGAAATTATTGTTTGAGTACCTTTAAATCAGTAAACCTTTTTTTTTATTAAATAAATTCATTTGTTTTTGACAATAAAAATTCAAAAAGTATTCATTATTGAAATTAATATTGTGTTACAACCTGCAAAGCATGGGTGACAGTTATGAGGAAAACTTTCAAAAGGAAAAAATACTACATAAAAAAAAAATAGATTTTATTTTATTTTTATTATGTTACAAGGAAATCAATTATTAGAAATATGTTACTAATAATATATAATGATGCTATATATATATGTTTATATTATTACAGTCTCACAATCAATTTGTACATATTTTACGAGGTAGCTAATTTATACAGTACAACCTCACTAGTAAAATTTTGTATGATTTTAGATGACACATCATCCGTGCAAATTCAAATTAATTGTGCTACTCATAAAATACGAACATTTTAGCAAAAATCGCTGTGCGAGCGAGGTCATACGAATCAGCATAAATCAGCCACCTCATTTAAATATGTACAATTTGCTGCGACATCAGGCTGGTTTATATTGATATTTACACAGATCTGAACTTTAATTAATACATACAATTATTTATTTATTTATATATTGTGTTCCAGCCAAACTGTTAGTCTGTGCATTGCTTGGCAACACGCAAAGCTTTAAACATTCTCATTAGCAGATTTACATTAAATAAGATAACCGTGCCTAAAAAGTAAGTTTCTAAATAAACAATTTTTTAGGGCTTTTTTAATGGCCTTGTCTCTCATGTGTGTCCACCCACAAATGAAAAACAAAAAGAACAAGGAACGTACCCAAATGTAAATTAAAAATATATTTCAAAACATGGCCTCTAAGTGAATCACAATTACATGAACACACATAATCAGATTCATCTGCCGCTATCATTATTTCAGCCAGACTTCATGCGATTGGCTCCCCCACCCCTCCCCGCTTTAGGTTCCTTTCCGTCACTTGAGACAAGTCTCTCGGCCAGGATGCCAGCTGTTAGCCTGGGCTAAAATGTGTTTTAAGTGCTGCTGCAGGCTGGTAATGCGCCGTGCAGGCTGCCAGGCCGCAGGCCTCTGAAGGCAAATGAGAGAATCAGTGGTTAAAAAGCAGGCCTTCACTTGGGCCCGGGCCAGAATTTAATCTACTGCATGGAGCCGTGGCATTGCCCGGGGGGTACGGGCTGAGATTTGTCTTTGCTCTCTGTCTCTTCCCTCCTTCCCTTCATCCTTCTGAAAATCTTTTCACTGGAGCTCCATGTTGCCGAGTGCCTATGGGCCCTGGCACAGAGATGCATCCTACTTTGAGTCAATTAGCGATTTGAATTAAAGAGAAGCATAAAAAGCCTTCAAAGTGAATTAGCTAAAACAAGCAATTTGGGTTGGTCGCTGAGTAATGTAGGGCTCAGTCATTACAGTGTGCGACCAAATGGTGAAGATGTCTTTTTTTCCTCGCATGCTTTAAATTAAATTTACATTTTTGTCTGTGCACCAATTAAAGGGTTAACTGCAAGCTGTTTACCCAAACTCCCTCAGGAGTTACTCAAGGACACAGGCAAACATCACCTGAGACCACATTCTGTCAAAACAATAGAGCAAAAGAACCAGCCAAATGCATTCCATGCTTATTTAGGACAGAATGTAGGGTTAGGGACCAAAGAACCATTTTTGTGATTTTTGGTTCCACTAATGTTCTTGTACGTGAATACTTTTGCTCATACAGGCTGAAGGGTATACTAAAACAGTTGGACGGTGTTACATGTATCTCTATTATGTCACAGTTAGTAATCTTTCAGTTGCTATTCTTGATCATTGGTGGCACTCAGTGACAAAAAACAAACAGTACATCCAGCACAGTCTCACGGCAAGTAGTACACATTTTACAAGGTGGCTACTTCTTACAAATTCATATGATTTTTGCTAATTTGTACTTATTTTTCGAATTTGCCAATTCGTATGAATTTGTACGAATGACCTACAACTGACCCCGCCCCTAAACCTACACGTCACTGGGGTTTTGACAAATCGTACAAAATCATATGAGTGAGGTCGTACAAATTAGGATGAATTTTCTCAAACCAATGTGGTACGATTCCAGTAAAAGTGACTCTTATGAGTTTTTATTAATGACTCATAATAAAATGACTCATTTTGTCATGGAACAACTTTTCTGACATCATGTCCTAATCACAATGAACTAATATCAGTAAAATTCATTGCTGATTTTTATAATAATCTGAAATAGATACTTATTCCATGATAAAGTTTTTTAGAAGAATACAATTAAAATATACATAAAAAATATTAATGTTTTGCTTGGTTACTGATGCTTTTTTAATACTAAAAGAAAATTGAATCTTTACAGAAACAAAAGCATTTGGAATCATAAACTGAATTATTACATTTCTTACCATTCTCATCCATAGCCGACACATATGAAGATGCTGATAAATAAACAAAATCTCCCTAAACTCATACAAAAAAAAAAACATCCTTAAAATATATAGTTTTTAAATAATGAAACCCATCTTGACTCATTATGCTTGCATCTGCACAAACCACAGTTTAACCTCAAAGACCTGAATCAGGGTCTGTGTCCCCCTTGTTTTCCATTTCCTTACTTCTTTGAAAAATAAGCCAATTCCCTCAACAAAAATGCATTTGGTTTGGCAATTTGTTTTGTTCTTCAACTTTACGGGATAAACTGGACTTGGGTAGGATCAGCCGGTGATAAATTGTGTCCATTAAGCTCGGATCCTGTGCACCTTAAAGTAAAACACATAGCAAAAAAGAAGGAGATCATTAGGAAAATGAGGAGAGACCTGAACTGTGTTTGTGAGAGTCGGAGATAAATGATAGCATCTCACTCTGGTCCATTATGGATTCTATTTATACAGCCGTCCTCAGAGGAACAACGCTGGTCCACAGCCTTGTGTAGAATTAGGTTACCAGCGTGTTGGGAGACTCTTCTCAGCAATAAATAAAAATGGATTGAAACAACGCAATTGCAATGTTCATAATTTTGGTGAAATTTATACTTACTCCTTTAGCATTTAAGCATTACTTTTTCTATACTATATAGTGGTATACAAGAGGCTTAACTTGTTGGGATATTTTTTATTAGAACAGGACTAATAGAAGAATGTACCTACGAAAGCCTCTTAGTCAAAAACCTTCATAGTACATACAAACGTGTTTTAGAGGGAACACCTGTGGTTCACTAAATACTCTAAATGAAAAAAGATCATGTTTAAATAAAAGCAAAAATGCAATGGAAATTTACAGACAGTAATACAGTTGTAGAAAATTGCAGTTTTTGACAAAATAATTCTACTCATAATTTTACAATCAATCTTGCTTTTTGTCCTTTCTCTTAATTTATCATTCAACTCATTTGGGGGAAAAAAAAAAGTCATACAAGTTAAGTGAAGCAAATGATCTGCCAAAAGTGTCACTCATTTCAGACAAACACTTTTACCTACAACAATTATTAAACATAAAATCAGCATAAAATAAAAAATCATCATGTTTATTTCTAAATGCATCTTATTAATATTTTGCATCACCCTACATCAACTCAGTGACTTCTCTCTCTTTACGAATGCTTATAGTCTATCTTCAAGTAGAACCCTAAGTGGGACAATATATATTATTTTTTCACACTCCTGCCAGCAGTATTCAAGCTTTGTCCCGTTCCCGCCCGCAAAAACCCACAGGTAAAAAAAGTACTTTTATTTTCACCACTTTTGAATATAAATAAAAAAGAAATGTAAAATAAACAAATATGTTTCGTTTTATTTGAGTTTCATTAAATGGGATGATAAACATGGACACGAACAAGGAGCTTTTCAGAACATAGAAATGAAACAAAATAATAATAAACGTTGATTTCTGAAGTGGTCAAACTGAAAAGCATTTAGCCTAATACTGCTTCAGAATGTGCGTTAGCCTTTTTTTCCTTCAGCAATGTAGAAAAAAACAAATACAACTGAGCTTCCATCTGTGTCATGCTCTTCAGACATTGTGCCTCGGTGTGGGTAAATCTTTTTAAAGATAACACCATTTTGTGGGAATCCCGTGAATAATTATATTCTCCTGCAACCCGCACTAACATGAGGACCTTACCGCTTGCACCCGCATTCACCCATCAAATCTTGTCCCGCGCCACATTCGGTGCATTGGGTCCCGTGGTACTCCTGCAGGAGTGCAGGTCTCTACCTTCAAGCAACCAATCAGTTCCACCTCCATCCATTCAATAACTGATTGATAGAAGTTTGGGGCTTTTATATATATATATATATATATATATATATATATCATAGTATTTTTGGGGTTGGGGTAAATTAAGTGTTATCTGTGGTGGCATCAAAGTCATGCTGCATTGTGATTTATGCAGCTGCCTGAAGTGTACATATAAACTAGACTCTGATATTTTGCTTCTCAAAGTGGAGCATACTTCAAAATGGCAGCGATAGGGGATTCCCCCAAAGGGAAGCGTTTAGGGAAATCGCGAGCACGTTTCTAAAAGCGAACGCAGCCATAGACATCAAACCTGACCTGATGCTTCTTTATGCACCTTATTTGAATAAACGTGAAGGAGATTTCACATTCCGTCAGGTCACACATTCTAAAGTATGTTTAAGACACCAACCTTCCCTGTTCTTCCTTTCTGGATGACATAGTGATCCGGGCTCTGATAGGCCCCCTCGTCACAGTCCCGGTGCTCTGCGCAGGTTAACCTCGCTTTCTCCGCAAATGAGAATTTGACTGACAGTGCGGTGCAGGGGAGTGATGGGGAAAGAGGACAGCTGGTGTTCCCCAGGTTTGTCCAGGCAGCCGCTCCCCCAACTTCAGGAGAAAGAGGAAGCGAAGGAGCATAAAAGATTGCCCCTTGTATTTTTTCATTAGACTTTCCTTTTGTTACCGGATACATAAATCGGCACTGGCACAATGCAATATGTATGGTGCTGCTCCACCTGCGGACGCGAGGTAATGGCTGCCATGTCGCAGGAGTCAGGGATGATAAGTGAACCGCGGTGAATGTTAATGATAGTGATCATTCTGGTCTGCTCCACCTCTCCATCTTCCCTCTCAGGCCCCGTGTGTCACCACCCGTGTGGCAGGGTTCAAGGGAGTAAAACGAAAACAAACGCTTTAAAGGTAAAGAAAGAAGGGAGAGTAGGAACAAGGGTTGGCATGGATGGATAGAAACAGCTATGGCATGTAAGCAGCACGAGTGCTTTAAATAATAATAGTGACCCATGAGTTTAAGGATCATTCAAACTTAATAATCAGAAAATAAAAGATGAGAAATTCTTCTTGCAACATTTTAATTATTCACATAAAAATGGAAAATAGATCATTTTGGAAAGTTGAAATTTGCATGACGTATCATAGTAATGTGATATTAGAAAATGTCCCGCATATGAAATGCTCACTTGTTCTTGTACCTTGTCTATATTTATTGCAAGTCATGTTTGTGCCAAGTTTTGGACATTTATGTGTATCACATGAATTGCTTTTGCTGATGGAAAAATTTCCACAGAACATATCTTATGAGGTGTAATTTTGGCTTTATTTTATCATCAAGACAAAACATTTTCTTTTGAGTACAACACACTGCTATTTGACTTTGTTCCCACTTGTTGTTTTTGTTATATTCTGCTCAGTGCGCTTATGAAACACAGACGAGCTACAATATGGTTAATTGCATTGCGAGACGCTTATCTTTTTTTTTTTTTTTGATTAAGCACACGAGCGGAAGTTGAGAACAGGTGGATACAGACAGATGTTGTAATTTACATTGAGAAACATGCCTGGGGTTCATATCTGGCCATTGTTGTAAATGGCTCTGACAACCTGCACACAAGCTGTGCCTGCCACCAGTTCCAGACACACTAATGAAAGCTGACAATATTTGGACAAATGAAATGGGCGCATCCTTATTATGAAGTATGCAGGGATTCGGTGAACATCTTTACATATGACCTGATTTGGGTGAGAACTAGCTCTTGGTAGATAGCTTCTAGTGCTTTTAACTGAATGATAGAGATGATAATATTTCTTAATGAATGTTAAGTCAGGTGTTAAATAAAGTTTTTGTAGCTGAGAGATGAAAAATTGCTGAAAACTTCCTCTCTCCTGAAGTTATCCATTTTGTTGTTTGAAAAAATAATTGGATCAGAGTGGCATTGAATTTTAGAGAGGTCAATCACGCTATTCCTTTTAAGTATTTCTAATATTGCAATTTAACATTTTAAAATCATTTAAAGTAGTACTTTTTCTGTGCAATAAACAGCCAAATGGACAAGGAAAAGCTTATCGTTTTCTTCTAATTAGTATTTTTTCTCAGAAACAATATTAGATGAACCTTTAATTAAGGCTTGATGCTTTTCTTCATGTTATTTTGCTCTTGTTCCTTACTTCCTTACAGGCAGTGAATGTGAATGTCGCTCCCATCTGGAGCTTGCAAGCCTTTTGTAGATGCACATCAAGCAGTCAAAATGTGACAGGACTTATAATGGACTCAGAGCGGCAGAATGCCTCCGAAAGTGGCCCACAACATTGTCTCCGAATTACCCTGCCTCACCGAAGATGCCGATTAGATACGCTGAGGACACTGCAGGTGCTTTCTACCAGTGGCGTTTCCTTATTAGTCAGATGTCACTCAAGCCTGTTTACGATGCCAGGTAGGTGCTTTTGATTTGCTCTGACACAAAACGGCATTATAACATATCACGAGTCTCCACACACACATGAATACACAATTACGTACAAGCACACACACATACAGACGCATCTTTCGCACTGCAACTCCATCCCTCAATTCCACACAGAGCTGGACCAATTATTTTCTGCTGTACCAGCATTTCCAAAGCGGCAAGAGATGGTGGGGGGGGTAGAAACAAACAATACACCTCTTGGCGACACACAAACACACGGCACCCATGTCCTCCCACCCTTCTCCATTACTCAACCGTCTCCTTGTCTAACTTTGCCAAAGTCTTTGGAAGTAGCCAAATGCGGTCATGCCTGCTTAGCTTCCTGGACTGATTGTGCCAGAGAGGGAAATAAGACACAGATGTATACAAACACAGGGTGGTGCCAGTTGTGAGACAGTTAACAGCTTCATCTCCACCTTCTCTCCCCCTGCAGCCGGGCACAGGTGGGGTATAATTAGGTTCCTCTCTCCACAGTTCAAAGTCAAGCCTTTACCAGTTGTGACAACCGAAAGGAGGCTACATCCCTATGTACTCACCGCTATCCTGCACTCTCTTCTCCCCAAAAAATGAAAATACGGTAAGCGGGTCCCAGCTGATGCTGATGGGGCACGTCTTGCCAGCGTCCGCAGCTAACAGTTTAAGTTGGCATGGGTGAGCGGTGAGGGCCAAGTTTTCCCAAACACACTCTACCTTCGCACTTGCAACCGACCCAATGAAGACCCAGAGCTTGAGCTGTCAGTCCAGTCATCCTTCACAGGTTGGACTTTCATCTGGCATTGAGTAAAAGAACCAGAGGGCTTTTTGGTATAAAACAAGAGCTTTATTTCCATCATGTCACATCACATCAGCCAAATCGGCAAACTCAGTTCTAAGAAGAGAAACAATGAGAGAAATTATTTAGGATGCTTTTGATTGTGGGGACTAGCGCGAGAAGGACACAAGACAACACGCTTGACAACTTCAGACAGACACCAAAGCCATAAAGAGGGAAGGAAGACAACCTCATTTCCAAACTCAACAAGGCTTGTGTTGAAAATGTGTCCTAAGGCATGAATGCTTAGAAACCAACACTACAATCCTTGCATTATAATCTGCGTTACCCCGTACGACCCACTGTTTTATTTTACATTACAGAGATTCAATACAAGGTCCACAGAACACACCAGCTGTGTTGAATTCATTCTACGAACTCTGTAGTGTAAAAATGTACTGGAAATGTACACATAAAATGTGTGATGCCTCCACAATTCTGTCTGTCTGGTGAATTGACTCTGCTTAGGACTGCATGTTTGTATGTAATGCCTGGCCAAATAAAACATACAATATGTATTAAAAAAGAGCAACTAAACATTTGTACATTTTATTATAAAAACATTCTGTAAACTTCAGAACTCAAAAAGTAGTCAGTAGACTAAAACAGTTTATATTGAACTCTGCCTCCACAGAAGAGTATCAACGCCTGCTTTTACATTGCTGCCAGTTTAGCCCCTCCCACTGATTCGTGCATGTAGTAGAAATAACAAGAAGAGTGAATATGGAACAAAACAATAATGAAGGTTTAGACCACATTAATAAGAAGTTGGTCATGTTTTTATTCCATAGTTACTATTGTATGTTATTACAGGATCTTCTTAACTTAGTATTTCTGCATGCTAAGCATCTATCTGTGTAGAACATAGGCTGTCAATTTGTTATTATGATTATTATTTATTTCGATATATTTTTTAATGTAAAAATCTTGATAGCATTATAAGTGGACCTCAGGGAACAGTACACAAAAAAAGTCTATGGTTTCATTATATACTATTCATTATAATATAACAAATAACTAATGCTGCGTCCGAAATTGCTTACTTCCTTTACTATATAGTACTCAAAAAACAGTATGCTAGACGAGTAGTATGTCTGAAATCATAGTATAGGAAATTCAGTAGGCAAGAAGTACCCGGATGCGCCCGGATTCTGTAGTACGCATACCATGGACACTTTCCTATCCCATAAGGCTCCAGGAGAGGAGGTGTCATATTCGAAAAATGGCGGAAAGTGGAGACACGGCTTATTTGAAGTGCAAGTACCCCAAGAAAAAAACTTTGTTTATTGTGATTAAATTACACTTGTTTAACACAATCTAAATAAACGGATGACTTATTGAAAGTTTAAATTGTCG
>JAUCMT010000154.1:14639824-14658522 GCA_032357475.1 Enteromius thamalakanensis | reverse complement strand
TACTTTCATGGACACCTTTTTACCAAATCTGATAACACATGTTATTAATTCCTACAAAATGTTGATATTAATTCTTGTACATTTATAAAAGTATACCTAGTGTTACATTTTAAATGTCAGAAAAACAGGTAATAAATAAGTGTTTTTAATACAATCAGAAATATGACATCTTTCGCTTTTTCAACCAACATCGGCCTCTATTTTTATTTTTCATTTTTTCTTAAGAAGTAGTAGTTGTTGTTGTTTTTTTTAAAAATCTTTTGCTACTGGAGCAAATGGAAACACAAAACTTGTACGCTTCCCCAACAACGATGACTTCCACTTCCGAGAACCCTGCAAATGTGAAAAGAGTCTGCTATACTTCCAATGTTCTATTATATGATATCTGATAAGATTGTGATGCAGAATCTAGTATGTGTTCATTTATGCAAACGTTTTTGTGGTCAACTTTTTTGGCAGGATAAATGCTAAAACTTTTTTTTGGATTATGTTTTTGTCTCCAAAAGTAAGAGTAACCACTTGGGGTGAAAAACTAGTATGTGTAAGGGGGGGAAGCCTGGTGTGCTCATTAGTGAAAATAATCCTAAATGGTGGGCTTCTGTCCAAGAGCAATAATATCAACAGTTACTACTGACAACAGCGAGGTTACAATGGCCATATTTGGGAGAAACTTTGGCTGATATTTTCAAGGCGCTCAGTACACAGGCGTACTGCGCTTTAGGTTGGCTGAAGGAAGTGGGCAGTGAACATCCAATAATAGAAATTGTGTTTATGTCATTATGTAAGCATGGCATCATGACCACAATACGTTGAAGTGTCTTTTTTTCCCCTCCCACCAAAAGATTTGCTGTCATACTTGGGGAAAATGAATTATGTTGACATATGGCTGAAAACAATGGTGGAAAGGCATGCTTCGTAAGGCAATGAAGAATCATGCGGTGTTGTGGAGGAGAGGATCTGTTCCTTTGAGCCCTCTATGACAGGTATACAGAGCCACCTGACAGCACAGTATTTCAGTGATAAATGCAGTGGGTCTGGGACTTCCATTCACTAAACTCAGGAGTGTGCTGGGCTGATACTTCAAGGTCAAGTGAATATGAAAGAGCCGAACCACACAGCTTGCTAAAAAGAACGAGGGAGCGAGCGCCTCTTGTCTGGTTCCTAACTTCGACAACTTCTAAATGTTATGTTACTTAAATTCATGTGATGTGCTTATAAACACAGATGTCGTGTTGCGGCGGCGTTTTGTGAATTTTGGAGGCTTGTGATTTAAAAAATTCATAATCTGTCAGCCACACATGCTATATTCAATCTAGTTCGTTTACACTCTGATAATAAAAATGACAAGGACTATATAAATGAAGGTGAAACTCACACACACATGCACTCAGTCGCAGCCAAAACAATTGAATTACAGGGCTTGTGGCATGTTGTCTTACTCTGTGATATGTGTGAAATGGTTAATTAAAGGTGAGCTCATTATTCTTGCTCAGGATCCAGTAACTGTGTTAACATGATCCATGACTAATATATCACCCACTTATTGCACCCGAAGAATTTAATCAATTGCTCTGAACACCAATTCATACACAAGAGTTGAAGTAAATATGCCACTATAAATTCTACAGTTTGATCTGTATTGTTCGGGAGGATTGATGTGTAAATCAGAAGCCGGTGGTTGTGTATTATGTATGGTGCTTACATCAAACTATTACAGAACAACATGATGTTGAAAGCTGATATTGTCATTCCCATATTTCATAAATACAACATTAAATTATTTGACATGTATCTTAAATATTCTGTATTTATGTGTTTAAAAAAGTAATCCAACAGTAACATTCTAAACAAATTCAGAACAAATATTATATACTGTACTAAGCATAAAATAAAAACTGTGTGTGTGTGTGTGTGTATGACCATATTTTAGGACCTACACAGCAGGACTATAGAATGTCCCCATTGAAATAACGAAGTGTATGTGTTACGTTCCTCAAGTTTATGCATCATATACACTGTAGTTATTAGATTATGCAGTTTATACAGTAGCCTTTTGTTTTTACAGGTACTTTGGGGAAAGGTTTAAAACACTTGCCACTTGGAACAGATTATTAACATAGATGGAAGACTTGTCTGGATGTTATATATTAAACTGAACAATAAGAACTTATTCAGACCAATTCGGTCACTTACCATTTATTAACATAATCACAAAACAAATTATAGACCATATATAAAATCATTTTTAGTTTTAACTTCTTAAAAATGTATATGTTTGCTCATTTAATAAGTAACAATTATCTAAATCTGTGTTTATTGATTATTAACATCATCAAAACCATCTTTACGTTTATGTACTTCATAAAAAAACACTCTCTGTGATCAAAACAAATGCTATAAATTGAATATCATGAAGCTCCAGGCATGCTGACAGATCCTTCAGTGCTTCTCGCATTGTTTATCCTCGACTGGTTTATCCCAGAGGAAGTTTTGATTTTCTGCATATCTGATTATTCGCTCTTTAATTAGCCTGTGTTAATTTCCCGTGTTGAGTGTGTCAGTGATGGAGGCGGTCCACAGGGCCTTCAGTCAGTTCATGCACTATGGAACGGGATTTCTGGTGCCAGCTTTCACAAATTCTCAGCGTAGCATCGCATGTTGGTGTCTTTGGAAGGGTGTCTGATTGACTTTCTTACTGTGCAAAAATTAACAGCTCTGTTTCCTCGGTATGTGTCTCTGGCTCTTGGTAATTAGTCCCATCACATCAGTGGCTGTCATGTCACAAGTGCGACCCTGCCGAAATGCATTACCTCAGTTATGGCACCAGAGGATTTCATAATGAATATTAACCTGTAGGTACAGCATCTCGTGGCAAAGTGCAACCTTTTTCTTTTCGCTCACAAATAAAATGAAATTGGTTCACTTGTATCAACTGATATAAATACGGTCCGAATGCTTTCACCCACTAAATAAAGCCTAGGTTACAACATGCTTTAAATAGACTACATGAAAAATAAAATAATTGTATGCATTAGCAGTAGAAAATGAAAAAGTTCAAAGTTTCTCAGAAAGATGTGAACTGTAAACTTTAATAGAATGAGCTGGGCATAGTCCTTTTATTAAAACATAGCCTAGACGTAATCAAACAATAAAAATACGCATTGAGGAGTAAGCGCATATATTTCCGTTGAAATCGTTTTTGGTCAGTGATGAGCTTTTATTTACTTCAGCACAAGAACAAAATCGAACAAAACGGTTTATGACGCGTTTTTTAATCGCAACAACGCCAGCCTACGTGAAATGTGGTAGGAAATACAGTGGTTTGGCGGGAAAACCACAGTGGGTTTAGTAAAGCGTATGTAAGAAGCGAGGCAACCGGAGGAAGGCGCAGATATGTTTCAGTGTGTCTCTTTGCTTCAAGCCCACCGAGCAGTCTGCTACCATAGCAACTGCCGAGGAGCGCTGCGCTGCGCAGCACCGCCTGCTTTTGCAGTAGATGTCACCCTTGGCAACGGCCAATCAGAAGTTGATATCTCTCTGTACAACCGTAGCAAAGGTATTGAGCTCTGAAGGGGGCGTTCTTGCTCAGCGGGAGCCATCCGTTGGTCCGTGGGGCCGTCGCTCAACCGTGGGCTCTTCGCTGATTGGTCCGCGGCTTCTATTTCCAATATTATAAACATGTCCTCTGCTTTCCTGCCCCTGCGAGCACGGCTTGTTGGAGGCGACCATACTATGGTGTAAGGAAGCGAGGGGGCCCGTGCAATTCATTATTAGTTTGAATCAGACAATATAAAACTCCGACCTTTTGTTTGTTTTATTGGAAATGGTTATAATGTAACGGCATCTCAATGCACGGGCACGCGTAAAGCGGAGACTTAAACGCTGTTGATTTGATGTTCTGGTCTCATCATTATCATCACCAGCAGTATCATTAGTAGCTAACTGGCATTTTGTTTTCGGGGGCTTCGGCGAGAAGTGACAAGAATCTAAGACCCCTCCTCTGCAGGGCGGAGCGTGCATTTTGATGTCGATTTTGTATCTTTTTTTCTTCTCTGACACGTCCGCACTGAGTGAATGGCATTGGCACATTGTCAATCGCTCACTACCGCTGCCATCAAACAACATAAAGCACACACAGCCCGCGCGCTCGACTCATAAATTTCCGCAAGCAGATATTTTTGCGCATCGCTTTATGGCGCGTGATTAATTTTTTCGCCAGTTTTTCTATTTTCCCTCCTGAAAGTGAGAAAACTTTTTTATACGTTTTTGTATTTTTTCCTACAATCTTTATAGCTCTGGTCGCCGGTGCTGATGGTTTAATTTATTTCACTCGGCTTCTTTTATTTTCTTATATTTTATTTTTTGGGAAAATCTTTTCCAAGGCAATATTTTTGCCCGTTGTTCACACTCAATGTGCTTGTTTTTAATTACATAATCATTAATTTTGATTAATTGTTACTTTCCATCAGAGGCATGGGATGTTTTGCTTGCAACTCTTTGTAATGCTACGGATTTGTCCAAGTTTTCCAGAAGTGCACAAGGCGAAATTATCCTAAGAAGACAGCAAATAAGAATTCCAGACATCTGCAAAGGACCCCAGCTCTTCAAAGAAAAAAGACAAATTGGCATGAAGATTCGGACAGGATTGAACGGGCAACCACTGTCACCTGAACGCTGAAGTTTACTTAAATAATAGGCACGAAATAACATCGCTAATTTTTCTCCGATGGACATTCATACAGGAGGATCAAAGACGATTTAAATCTTTTCCATAAAGTGATTCCTGGGACATCAATTCCACTATATTTCATCCAGCGATTTATCGTATTTGCCGCGTTGCTTCACTGTCAATATTTTGTGCACGATAGCGACCCGTTAACCACCGCACATGAAATAATCAAGTTGTTTTTGCATGTGCATTATCCGACTTTATTTCGCCCATCTCAGTGACTGAGCACGAGCGCATTGATTGTGTTGCGGCGGACTATGGACGAGCAAGCCCGGATCATGCAGGCTCTCGGCGGTGTCAGCCTGGCCGGTCACTCGGTACAGGGAGGCATGGCTCTGCCGCCTCCGCATGGACACGACGGAACCGATGGGGATGGAAGAAAACAAGACATCGGTGACATTCTGCATCAGATCATGACCATCACCGACCAAAGCCTGGACGAGGCGCAAGCAAAGTTGGTGCATTTTTATTTTATTATAAACCTTTATATTGTGTTGTTCAGAGAGTCTTCATATTCATGCTTTCTCATTTTATTGGTAAAATAGCTTATAGTGCTTCCATTCACGTTACAAGAGCTAACTTTATTTTACAGTACTGTCCACTCATTGAAACTCTTGTCCCAACTCGAATTGATCACAAATGTAAATCTAGTAATACCTTGAGAGTGCATCTGAATTCCAGGTGGCCGCATCACGGGTTACAATGAAAATGTCTCAAGTTATAAAGTTTAGACAGAATGTCATAGTTACTTTTCACTAAACCTGTAGCTGATATTGAATAAAATAGTCTCTGAGAATGATACACAGGTAAAGTAGCCTACTCAACACATGTGGGCATCTCATTAAAAGTTTCTACATCACACTTTCCTACTTCTAAACTTATGAAGGCCTTGATACTTTTACAGCCCTTAGCATCCCCAAAACTTTTTTTTTGTTGACAATGAATATAAATAATAGGCACTAATTCTGCTTTGTTTTGAACTTCTGTGATGTTTGTAGAGCCTATATGCTTTTATCACCTTTAAACTAAAGCAGTTTAAGGTTACATTTAAACTCGAGGCTTGATGTCTTAAAAAGTTTTAATGCGACAGAATTATGAGTTTTAAGTGACTATATATCAATCTCGTCTCTTGCTCCCAAATGGCACAGGAAACATGGGCTCAACTGTCACAGAATGAAGCCAGCCCTCTTCAGTGTCCTCTGCGAGATCAAAGAGAAAACAGGTAAGATAATGCATACCCGAACAAAAGGGCAAAATTACGCACAGACATCTCAAGAAAAAAAACCCAACAACAATACAGTGCCACTAATCCGTCAGACACCGCCATCTTTACTGGTGTTTCTTTTTTTATTATTATTATTTGGTCGTCAGCGGAGTCCAGTTGTACCAAGCCAAATCCAGCATCCATTCCTGCTTCTCACTTCTGAGAATGAATAGCAATAAATGGATTTCTAAGAATAAGAGTGTGAAATCTGCAACGATGAGCTTCCCCCCCTCTGCGTTGCATCGTGAGGCTGAACTGAGTGCCTTCTTCTGGGGGCACGTATGAGAGAGGCACCCCGGCAGTTCCCTTGTTTACAGCGCGCTATTCTCACACCATCCGTTGAATCTTTTCAGACTCACACTCGGTGAATTGTTAGGCAATTATGCATCTTCATGATACTCTGCATTTGTCGTTGAGGATATGTTTTGTGCGGGGTTGGTGTTGTATATCAGGCTTGTTTTGTTTAATTGTACTACTGCGAGCTCAGTGAGCGTTTGCGCGTGTTCTTGGTTCGGAGCGCGGTCCAATTCCTGCGCTCCTCTGCCTAATTATGCGACCAATTTACTGGATAATTATTGGCAGTATCGGCGGTCCTGCAGTTAATTATTGCCCCCATTTTATTATGAAAAGCGCCAGCGCTGTGAAGGTTACATCGTTCTCCGACACGTGCAAAGACGCTTGGCGTTAGTGTCCTTGCTGTTTTTTATTGTTGATGTGTAAAAACGAACTTGTTATGATCAGGAATGATCGATATTTCATTTATTATTACTTTGATGCGAGCCTAACTTGTAAAAAAAAAAGATAGTACGCTACACATGAGTAAATATTTAAATACTAATAATATTAGTATTAATAATTTATGCAATTTATACCCAATACTGTGTTTAATCTGCATTTCTTTATCAGTTATTAAATGCAAAATGGTTAAAAGGTGTAAAGAACTGCAAGTTGTCACTTTTGCACCACTTAAAAATTAAAGCTGTAATTAAGCATGGTTTAATTTGTTACTTATCATTATTATTACTGTTATTATTTTTTTACAGTGTATGCCTTAACTGACCATGCACTGACGGAGATTCAAGTGCTAATATTTACTTGTACATTTTAATAATTAACTAATGCAAAACATTGATCTAAATGGCATGCTTACTTTAATTGATCACTAACACCATTTAGGGAGCTTTTATAAATTATTTATTTGTGACAGAAGCAGGAACGCACGTTATTGTGCAGAATGTTTACTTTCCTGTGGCTAGTTGTGTGACATCACTTTATTGTAATTAGAAGTGTGTTATAGAAATTAAAAAAGAAATATTTTTGACTGCACGTGAATGTCTATAACAAACAAAAAAAATAGCATTTCCACTTTTTCTAACACTCAAGCACCTCTGAAACAGTCTGTCGCGCGCGCACTATAAATGAAGTCCAATGACAGATACAACATCAATTCAGCACGTGCGTTACCAAGGCTATACCGCCTGCCCCAATGACACGGAACATTAGCATATGTCACTGTCTCACAAAAGACAGTTTTTTTTTTCTTTGAGGGAGAAATCAGCACCCGTTGAAAGAGAATCATTTCAGTACGTCCAGTAGCTTAGTGGATGTAATTTAATGTGCAGTTTTTCCTTTATGCTGCGACGGTTAACAAACGCGCGTGATGTGCGCAAAGGCGCGCGCGTTCTGCAATCGTGCAGGGCGCAGGTATAAAGAGAGAATGACCACATAACCAGATATGCAGAATCCAGAGAGACCCTAAGATAAGGGGCATTTACCAGGAATGTTCAGTATGTATTTCTGGATAATGCGGAAGGAGAATAGCAGAGCGAAACCTGTAAGGTGAGCCCAAAATACAATGGCAAACGCACTGGATTTGGCTAGTAAATCTGTCTTTACTTATTTTTAGCATAGGGAAACGAAAGCTTATTTTATAGCATGGTGAAATAAGCATATTTTTTAATGCTAGTTTTGAATAAACTTTACAATTTTTTGTATTTACTTTATAAACAGTTTCACAAATGCCATTTAATTTTTGGAAAGAAAGATATGCCCATTTTATATACTAGAGCTTAAGCCTGGTTTTTGAAAAAAGATGAATACAGTAATGTAATGGCATTCAGATTTTAGTTCATGTATTTATCATGTCTCTGTGAGGTTGTATAGGCAGAATAGTGCTTTGCCAGATATGTGGCCTTTGTGTGGCTTATAAGCAGAAGCGACTGGAGGAAGATCATAAAACTTAATGAACTTCTCGGCCGTTGGAGGTCTCAACTGCGGGAGGGCAAGGCCCTGATCCACCGCCCGGTCTGCTTGCGTTGTTCTTTATGCCCTTTCCAGTAATGGAGAGAATGAGAAAAAGATAAAAAAATTAATTACCAAATGTTGTAGTTGTATCATGACAGCTTAAAGCTGCTACTGTTGTGTCTTGAGAAAAGATGAGTTTTTTTTTTCTTTTTACATTTAGAGATCTGGTTTGAGGTGTTTTTAAAATAATATTTAAATCTATTAAATGTAATATTTACTTCAATACTCCTGTACACACTGTGTATATATAACTTGTCTGCTTAATTGCATGTTAGTGTATGTGTAGGTGTACTCATGCAATACTTTTTCCAAAGTCTATTCTTGTGTTCAAACAATAATCCATTATTTGCGTAAATGTAAGCACGTTCATAGCATTGAGGACATTTTCCATTTAATGTTACATTGTACAAGTATTTTGATTATTTCAAACCTACCTCCAGCTGTTGACTGCTTCCATGTGCACCTATCATGTTACGTTTAATACAGCTGTGTCCCTTATTACATTATAGCTCTAATTAAATATGCATAAAGAGTAGAGTCCCTAAGTATGCTAATTATTTAAATGAGCTTGTTTACTAGCTCAGTTGCTGTAATCTCGGTTAATCCCTTTGACGCTGCCTGTTTGAATGGTTTCTTTTTTCCCCTCGTCTTAACGCATCCGGACTAATTTCCTAACAAGCTTCATTCTGCTAATTTGTTTATTAACTCACAAGTCAACACAAGCATGATATTTTCCAGTTCAGCACATGCATTTTTGCTTTTTACTGTTTCCCGCTTATTGAAATAATATCACAAAAGCATTTTTTTTGTAATTGTTAAATGATAGTGTAGCAGTACTGGTTTTTTTATTTACCTGCTATAGTGTGCAGGTTTTGAGTGATGAGGGAAGCTGTCGCTCTCTTCTTCTTTTTCTTTTTTCTCCACAAGCCTGTTGAAGGACATTGTCTCATCAGAGTGATAAGAGAGACTTCCACTGATAAGCATGCTACTGCTGCGACTCCTTGTTGTTTTTTTCTCAGCCAAACACATCTTCTGGAGGCTTTATTCTCCTTAAACACACCACACACATACCTAGGGAACACCTAGTGTCAGAGCAGTATGTATTTTGCTTATCGTACTCAACAGATGTGTAGAAGAAATGAGGAGTTGAGGGTTGTTGTCAGAGTTTGGTGGCGTTGCAAGTGAAAGAAAAAACGTGCAAATGAAAAACTACCGTGTGATCAAGTTTCTGAAAGTTTTTGGACAATGCATATGCTTTTAGCGCAGTCTCTGCAACTTGTCGTACACGTTCTGACAATATCCAACTGCTGTGAAGATTTGTCATGTGCGTCTTTAACCCAATCATTTTTTATTGGAGATTAAAGAAAATAACAAAACTTCAACTCGTTATTATTTTTGTTCATCTTTAGCTTGGTTTGTGTGATATTGTACAGTTTGTGCCATGCAGTCACTGCTAGATGTATCTCTCTTTATACAATAAGAGAAAATGCTAACAACTGCCATTGCTGATGTATGAATAAGTTCCAATCGGAGCGAATATCTTGGACTTGTATTTGTGAATCGCAGCAGAGAACAGAGCTTTGAAAAGATGAAACATTCATTGTTGCTTTTGGATCTGATGCAAAGGGGGCTTAAAGGCGAAAAAGGGTAAATCAAACCTGAAGTGTTTGCACTGTAACTATGTAAACAGTGAGAAGGAAAAGCTGTGTATGTACATCTGTTTGTAGAGAGAGCGAACAGAGATGATGTGTGTGACTGTTCGGGATGCATGAGTGTGTACCTTTGCCTTGACTATGAGAATGTCAAGGATGTGCGCGTTTGCACCCCAAAACTGCCTGATCTTAACTTCTTATCGCTCGCTGCGACGGTTGTGAATGACAAACGTCGTGTTGACGAGTACAAAAAACGTGCAGAGTTAATTGTCAGATTAACCGCCGATTACCACAAATTCAAAGTCTTGTCGGGCTGATAGGTTTGAGTTGTTTTTGGGATCCCCGGGGCACTGCGGAGAATCGGCATGAAAAAAAATCTTTCTTTCTCTTTTTCAAAGAGTGGCTGGGCTAGATGATGTGAGGGAGAGAGGGTGGGTGGAGGAGGAGAGGAGAGAGATACATACATGGCGGGTAAATGGATAGAAGCGTTTTGCAATGCAAAGCTGTCTGTAGTGTTGGGGAGCTTTCTTGGCACTCCACTAACTGCTACTGGAGGCCCTGAGTAGATTTCCCCATTGCTAATGCCCTAGAAGTATTAATTCACTTTGATATGCTAATTAGAGGGCATTATGCAAGAAATGAGATTAAGTGGCAGCGTGAAGTCATTTGCCTGTCAGTAAATTGAGTGTTTTTAGCAGGAGGGGTTTGTTTTTTTTCTTCCCTTCGACTTTCTCTCGCTTTTGCATTTAAATGAATCAAATGAAGGGAATGTGGCAGAATGCTTGAAAATCATTTTTTTGTTAGCAGATGCTGTTTTTTTTTTTTTTTGCTTTTTTGCTTTCTCAGTCTCTCCCTCTCTCCATCCTTTTTTTCCCCAGGTATCTGTTTTTCGGAGGACGTTTGTGGCTATTTTGTCACGTTTTTCTGCTTAATGATATAAAATGCACGTATTTTTTTTTATGATGTCATTCGCTTCCGCTCCTGCTCACATTGGATTTGGCGGTGTAATTTAATCAGAATATTATTAGTTTAATTTCTTTGGAGCCTATAATGTGTCTGATCTTGGCTACGGTACAGTGATGGAGAAATCCCAGCAGGAAGGGTGAAAGAAGCCTTAACGTGTCGAGAATAAACTTGTTCAAAAAGGAATACAGAAGTGCAGCGGCGAATTGAGGAAGACCTCTGCTGGGTTGACTGTGTGCTAATCAGACGGCGTGTTTGTGTGTGTGTGTGCGCGGGTTGTTTGCTTTCTCTCCGCCGGTAGAGAGCAGGGCTGGCGGCAGCAGTGGCAGATGCAGCGGGAGCAGCGAGGAATAACAAAGGTGAAAGATTACCTCCATATGGCATTTCTGACCAGGAAAGAGAGAAAGAAGGGAGGGTGGGGGGGGTTAGGTGTGCTCCGAAGCAACACTCCTTTCTGAAGTGAGGTTTAATCAATATAGAAAGATTACAGAAAACTATTACAGGGCCAAAATCATAGGCTCCTCTTTCTCTCTCGTTTTCTCTCCTCTTCCCTTGTTTGCTGCCTTGGCGGCGGCGGCCTGCCTATTGACTTGTTGTTTTTCTGACCTTTGACTCATCAAGTTCAGAAACGGGAGGTCTGGAGGAGAGACTGCAGGAAGCTGGCAGTGTGGCCCCCGCTGTGCTGTTCCCCTTACACACACACACACACACACGTACGCTATTTTTCAGCTGTGTGTTCTTATTTGTGCATCCGCGGCGAGACCCTTCTTTGTGCACTCTGAACCGGCTGAATTAATTTGTAGGCACCGTCGTAATTAACCACATGCGAGGCCGGCTAAAAGCATTACCTTGAAAAAATGGAATGCAAGGATTTCGAGAGTAAGCGTTTCTTAAACCCTCGGGGACCATTCATTTTGAGGCGCCCCGACAAAGCGGTAATGAGCCAACTAAATCTACCCTGAAGTTAATTTGACATCTGCTGGGTTATTGTTGTTATTACTTGAATTGTTATTGTTATGTATTTTTTTTGCTGTTTATTTTCTATTTTTTAAATAATAGGGGGGTAAAATAATCTGAAAGCGATATTTTCAGTATCAGTTGATTGGATTATTATGAATGTGATGGCTCATTTTAATACTCCGTAATTACAGATTATTAATTAATGAGAGAACATACTCATTAATTGTTTGCTAATTACGAAATAACAAAGGAGCACTTAACCATGAAACTATGAAAAATTGACTCCGGCTCGTGATCCATATTTTTGTAGGTGGGAAGCCGTGCGTCTCAGTCTCTTTATGACATCATCACGCACCCAGTCGTTACAATCCAAAGTAAATATTAGTGAGCATTACCCTCCTCTCTTGCCTTTAGTTACAATAGTGCAAGCTTTTTTTTTTCCAAATGCCTGAGTAAATGTATGCAGCTTGCAATAGAAAGCCATTCAGCAGTGGAGACAATTGACTTTGGGCTGCTTTTTGTTCCCGTCTGCCCCAGCGATGCGTCTGCAGTGACAAGATAGTGTAAGGCAGAATGGCTTCTGCTCAGCAGGGCGCCTGGACTCGTGAATGCCGTGGCCTCTCTCTCTCTCTTTATCTCTCTGTCCTTCTCTCTCTTTCTCTGTTTCTTTCCATTACACGACTTGGTGTTTGAAATCGAGGAAGAGTGACTGGTATCTTCCGTAAAACCCTTTGCTTTTTGCTGGTGGAAGGTGGGTATGGAATAGAAAGAGCAGATGAAGGAATTAACAAAAGAAAGAGCGAGGGTACGGATGAATGTCAGGCTTCCGAGAGGTAAAAAGAATGCAAAAAAAAAAAAGGAGAAGAGAAAATCTGTAATCGCAAGCTTTCACGTGCTTGGAGCATTTGTCTTTTTTTGAGGAAATGTTCCCACTCTGTGCACTGTCAGACATAATTTTACATATATGAGGCTAATCTACTTCTTGTTGCATATGGCAAAGGCTTTGCAGCACAAATAATGTGCCTACTGTATGCCCGAATGCACTTACATTCACAACAGTATGATTTCTCACTGTACTTATTCACCATAGCTTTAAATCTTTTTTTTTGTGAAAAAAAAAGAAAAAATCAATAGTTGATTTTTTTTTCACCAAAAAAAACCCCAATTCTGCTTCCTGTAACACATTAGCTATGCAAATACACCTTTTATGGTGTCAAATCTTGGCAGAGGTGGTGAAAATGCTGTTGGAATGGCTCAAACTTGTGTTTTTTACAGAGATGGTCGAGGAAAGGAAAATAGAACATGTTGCAGGTCAGATTCAAATCTGTTTTTCCCACACGAGCACCAAGGCTCAGCTAACATTTAGACTTTTTTTTTTAGTGATTGTGAATCTCAGTCTCCTTTGGGTTCTATAAAAGATACAGTATCTTGATAGAAAGTGTGAATTTAATAACCCACTGCAGTGTTTCTCTATATGTGGTCTGTGCATTAGGAGAGAGAATATACACCTTCCTGGAATATGTACGGCTTTTAAAGACATTGTCTTTTATTTGCTTGTCTTATGCATAAATTGCCTCTTGATTCCTTAACACACACACACACACACACACTTGTTCAACTCCTTCTCCTTCTACTCAGTCTAAGATGAGCTCATGTTTCATTTAATTATCTCTGACTACAGATTGCTCCTGTAGCCTGTCTATGAGGAAGTGAACATAATAGTTGATAAAGATCTTTTCGAACTTCTGACCAATCAAAGCAAGATTTCCATGACCACTTTAACTTCATAGTTTTATTGTGTGTATGCGTATATATATGTACACACAAAATAAATCATACCATAAAGAATTTATATATATATATATATATTCAAATCCTTTATGCTGTTTTTTTTCACTCTTTAATGCTTGACCTACACTTTAACCAGTGTCTCATGCATGCTCTTTATATACATGCACAAGCATATTCCTCAGATACGGTGACTGGCGCAAACCTCTGATGAATCTCACATCACCTTTGAATTGTCAGCTATTCTTTGCCGTTTAACTAAATTGTGCTCTGTATTGAAACATTAAATTTTCATTTAAAAAAAGTAAATGTTCCCACCCGGCGCTGCTGTTTTAATATTTTACATCCCCCCACTCGCCCTGTCATCTGTATATGAAATAAGTGCAATTTGTGATGCGTTGTCATCAATAATTTTGTCACCAGGGCGTAAAAGCTGTGAAACACCCATCCACCCACAGCAGTGTTTGTGTCGCGTACAGAGCAAACTGTGATGCAATGAGCAATGTGAACGTTGGCCAAACGTTCTGGATATGATATTTGTGTAACTCAATTCATATAGCGCTGTCTAACACAGGTCCCATTTGTTATTGACACAAGGTTCATGGCCTGTTGTGTGCAGTTTTATATAGATATTTGCAATATTGCAAGCAGTGGTACTGCATCCGGTAATGGAAATAAAACCTTTTTTTGTTCTTAAATTATTCTTAGTGTTGTGTTACATTGATTTATGTTCAACACGGCACTAAAATAAAGCCAGCGCTTTCAACCAGGAACCCCCTGGGGGCTCATGAAGGTACTGTAGGGGGTTCTTAGACTTAGACATATACATATACATATATCTCTAAATGTATTTCTTAAACTCTTTTTATCATCTAATTTACATTTATATTCTGTGTTGGACAACACATTGTCAGAATAAATCAAATGCATGGAAAAAGAAGTAAAGGTATTTTTTCCATGCAGTTTTATTGATTGGCAGAGTCTAGTTGTGTGGTCCCCATGTCAAAAAAGGCTGACAGTTCTTGAAATTAAGGAAATATTACCATGGAGCCCTAGAAGGTCACTTTTAGGAACCACCTGGAGAACGTTAACTACAGTTGTGCAGTACATGCAATTATTCCTCCTCTACTACTCCTCGTACTCTGGCATGATTATTAATTTTGCAGGTGATTACACAATCCAAGTGCATTACTCAATTCCGTCTCAAAATCTTTATAGTGTCCCACTGAGGTAATGTCCAAGTGCTTGCCGAGGCTTTCTTGGGTCACCGCTCTGGTTGCAAGACCCCGCTCCGAACAACTATCCAGCAGAACCTGCATCACTGTCAGAATGCTTATTAGCACAAAAAGGGTCAGGTGGGAGGGGAGGGGAGGAGAGTGGTCCTCTCATTGTAATGACATCGCTATTTATAGATCTCCATTTCATTAGCCTCCTCTGTTTCAGTGGTGAGATTTCCTCAAGGGGCAGAAGATGCAAGTCCATATACTTCCTCATGCACTGTCCTCATGTGTGTAATATGCAGTGTTTGTCGATGCACACTTGTTTTTCTAGGGCAGAACTACTGCATAGCCATGTCTACTTTCCTTTTTTTTAATATTTGGATTAGATTTTGTGGTAATAGTGTAGTTGAATTTACTCAGTGGGGTTATGTTAATATTTATTTATTTACATATGCAATTTTATTTTAATTCAATCTAATTACATGCATATTTTTAGAGAAAGTGTGAAGTTCACTCCTCCAAAATTTGACATTATAAGGATTAGTTTAAAAGCAGTTTACATGTGGAACGTGTTCAGAATATCTGTCAAATATGCACATAATATTATGTGCACAGCGCATTTTTCGAGCTCAGGCCAGTTCGCCTGATGTGTGCAGAAATCCAAACGTTTCCTTTAATGGTAAATTAGACTCAAGTATAAGCCTGTGTTTTATTTTTTAGCCTAAAGCAGCATTTCAGGGTCTTATTCTCCCCGCTGCACTGGTCTATCCTCCCCTCTTCCTATTTGCATTCCTCAAATGAAGTCCCTGTGCCATTGTTCCTTCAGCATTTCATGCGTTAGAATGATATATTGAAAGCAGAAATGGGAAAAAGACTGCAATGCAATGAAATATTAATCAGCGTCTTCTGCTGCTTTAACAAGGCAAATAATTCTTATTGGCTGCTGTGTTAAGATTTCTAATATTTAATTCATAACAAAGCTGGCGTTATTCTGCCACGGCCTTGACAAGCCTCGCTTCGTCTGCACGGAACAGCGGCTTAAAAAACCTATAAGCAGACGTAAGCGTCCGAAAGCTAGCGGGCAGCGTCCTCAAGAGTGGTTTTTAAAAAATCTACTACTAGGCATTCCTTGGATTTAATCGCTGGAGGGGTTATGTATCGATTGATTTGCACTTATTTATTTAACATCAAGAAACCGGCCTAATGCCATCGCTCACTTTGACCGTGGTGTTTTCGGTTAATGCTCACACATTTAATCCCCCCTTTTTTCCCCCTAGTTAAACATACACTCCCGTGAATAAATGGCTCCCGCATAGTTGACAGGAAGTTTTAAAGCTAACCTGCTACTTTAACTAAAAAAGTTAAATGCTAATGTTTGGGTTTTTGTGACCATGGGGACATTTACAGTCTTGGGTGAAGAGACAAGAAAAAAGGTATGCAAGCTATGCGGTGCATCTCAGAGAGTAAACTGTTTAACTCCTGCCTGAAGGAGTGAGATTTATGCTACGTGTTGCTAACGGTGCTGGAGGGAATGCTACTTTACCCAACTCTTCCATCTTTATAGATCACATCAGTTAAACAATCCAAAAGCTTTAAATACATATAACTTCCATAACACTTGAAGGTGTCCTTGTTACGCATGTTACATGTACTTAATATTGTAATAACAACTAATTTTCCATAATTATCTGCAAGTACCCCTAACCCTAATCCCAACCCTAACCCTAGCCCTAGTTAATTAATATTACTCAGCACTAACAATGTATAATTACCTACAGTACATACAGTAGGCAGCATTTTAAAGTAAACGTAGTCAATAATTATGCTACTATGATACCTCACTTTAGTAAAATCCAAACGCAGCCTCAGTGCTGAGGCTTAGATGTCAGTTCCAGTATTGTGGCGAGCCTAGGAAAAAATATATATATGCATATATATATATATACTTATAAATAGATGCAGGGGAATTGTAAGTGAAACATATGCAGCGAACACTACCGTTAATACTTTTGAAGTAAAGGGATGCTCAAGGCTGCATTTACCTGAACAAAATGACAGTAAAACAAAGTTGGGACACATTGTTCCAATGTAAACTAATTCTAAATAATAGTAATTTATCCAGGTGATGGCAAATATGAATATTTACCGCAGTCTCCAGTGTCACGTGATCCTTTAGAAACGATTATTACTATCAGTCATTTATGCCGTATAGTGTTTTTGTGAAAACTCCTCCCCAGGTTTCTTTAGTGAACAGAAAGCTCAAAAGAACAACATTTATTTGTAACAGAAACCTTTTATTATTTTACATAAACAGTCTTTACTGTATGTTTAATGTGTCCTTGCTAAATAAAACAGTACTGACCCCAGTATAGATAAAACTAAAACTAATGTGTTTTCAAAATAATTGTTTTATCCAACATTTACATGCCATCAGTTAAGCAACATGCCAACTTCAAACTTGAGTTGAGCGAACACTATTTATGCTCCTCACAGATTTGTAAAGTCTGGAAAGCGTTCCAAATCAGTCCCTCATGATGTTCCATGATAGTCAGATGGCAGCTGCCTATGTAGGCAGTAGGCAGCAAGGCAGCTCTCTAGGTTTTGGGACAGAGCTTGTCTCTTTACCCATAGCCCTTGAAGTTCATTTTTGTAAGCTGAAGCAATGGAAAGATGGCGCAGGGCCAACCAGAGCTAGGTGCTGTCTCATGTTTCAGTGAGAGGGGGCAGATCCTGGGCTCATGGTGAAATGGCTTAATTGGTGTCAGAGCCCCTGGGATAGTCTCTCTCTTTCTTTCTTCCTCTCTCTGGTTATCTCTTTCTCTCTTTCCCTTTCTCCCTCTGCGCTCTGAAAAGTGACTCTCCTCTCCTCTCCTCGGTCAGTGTATGCTTCTTGAATAAGGAGTGAGCAGCACCATAACAATGCTTGCTGATGTTTGGGATGACAGAAATGAATACGCGCTCAGCTCTTGGGAAAGTGGTGATTAATGGCAGCGAGTAGGGGAACACTGTCCTTTCCTTCTGCTACACTTTGATGGGGATTGAAAAGCAGCAGAAGAAAAGGAGCAGGTTTTTATTCTCTCACAACGTGGAGGTCATCCTCGAGTACATTATTTCTATTTCCTGCTGCTTTTCGCTCCATTTTGTGTCCTGTTCTCACTTCTCCATCCTCTGTGTTGTGTGTTATTGTCGGATGGAGGTCCTCGCTGTGATATTGTCCCAATGAGGCGCTGATGTTATAGTTGTTGATTGATATGGGATTCTCAGTGGCTATAAACTGCTCCAGAAGTTTTGGAGTCAGTCAGATTTTTTTCAGTCTCTTAATGCACGTCAAGTCTGCAAAAATAAAGTGAAAATAATAATATTGGGATTTTTTTTTGCACATTAAATGCTTTATTTAAATAATCTACTGAGTAACTATTTAAATATATTTTAAAATGTTATTTATTCCTGTCATGGCAAATCTGAATTTTTTTCAGTGGCACATGATCCTTTAGAAATAATTCTGATATGGTGATTTGCTGATGAAGAAACATTCTTCTTCTTCTTATTATTATTATTATTATCATTGGCTGTGCTGCTTAATAATTTAAATGAAACTGTGATGTAGTTTATCTTTGTATCTGTTTTGATTAATAGAAAGTTCAAAAGAACATAATTGATTTGAAAAAGATACACACATATATGTTTGGTAGGGCACAACCAAATGCAGACGGTGATGAGAAAGTCACAGATAAACCAAAGCCCCTATAGAGATATACAGAAGGTGCTAAGTGTCATTCACACAAGCACTAGACACCATCATGATATTAAACTAAAAT
>JAUCMT010000154.1:14564924-14639724 GCA_032357475.1 Enteromius thamalakanensis | reverse complement strand
AGTGAAATCTGTTTTGTATCTTTGAAATATACTGATAACCACCAAAGGCAGGTGGTTATGAGAAAGTCACATGATGAGCTCATCATAAGTAGTTTTATATAGTAAAACATATAGAAGGTGCTTAGTGTCATTCACTAAAGCACTGCATCATTGTAAGAATTATTAAACTAAAATGTGCAATAAACATTCATTTAACAACATTACATGTAACATACAACCATAATAAACATAACTGATACAAAAAAACTAAGAAGAAAGAAAGAAAAATCATCAAATTCAAACAAAATTTAAAATGCAAGGAATTCTGGGAATGCCAGTTTATGGTGTTGTTCTGTAATTTGCGATTAAGCATTTCACAGGTTTTTACCATAGCATTTTCACTGTTTGTCAATCTCAGCCATTTTTTACAGTGTAGGGAAATAATAGATATAAAATGTGACAAACCATAAAATTGTGTATACAATTCTGATAACAGCTTTTAAAAAGGAGGAGAAAATGATTCCTGTAGACTATCTATTGTTGTTGACATCAAAGGTTGTGTGTAAGTCAAACTTTATGGTGTTTTGCAGTGAATATATATATATATATATCACTTTAAGTAGATACCAACATAAATGGGTTACATGACATGCCCTCAACCTCGAAAAATAGAAAGAAATATGAGTTCAAAATTAGTTAACTTTGAGGGAATGCAATTAAAAACAGCCAATCGACTTATGTTACAGTTACAACATGTATTTATATATTTAATGTTCAATAAGAAATATTTATAGTGCTAAACTTTCAATGTGCTTGATTTCCAGTAGAAATCACCAAATTTGACAAGATCAGATTTTTTTGCACACTAAGTATTGATGCCTTCATATCAGTTAAGATAATGAGGTTAATTACTTTCACACAGTTTTTCTTCCTGTACTCTGTTCTTTCTCTCTCTGGCAGTGGCAGGGTCCCTGGGACATCGCCTCAGTTACTTGTTAATTCATTTAATCAGGGATCTTGGCACTCTGCTCTTCTCCTGGCTGGTGCAGTAATCTTATTTAGAGCGAGACGCAGAGGAAACCGCATGTCCGCGACCTGAGACTTTCATCCCTGTCAATACACACACCGCTCCTCTCAGCACAGCAGGGTTCTGACACAAGCTGATCTATCCTTCCCGGCGCTGTAAATACGCACAATTCACATTTATTCTCATGCATTACTCATTTTGTTCGGCCATCAGACACATGAAAAAAAGTTCTATTACTAAGACCTTTGTATCCGGCTTTTGATTTAGAGCTCAAATATCAAATCCTCTTGTTGATCACGAAACCTGCAGTGCACGGTTTCATTTCGCATCAAAGTTGAAATAGGTGAACCGAATTCGATGACATGCGGCGGTCGCGATATCATTATCTGTTGTATCCTACTAGAGACGGCATGCATTTTTAATCATGTGTGCCACGGCTGCTCTGTTCATCCCTTCACGCAACTCCTTACGTTTCATATAAGAGCAGAAAAACAAGAGGACCAGCGATCGAAGGCCTTTGGTGAAGTCTCGTAGCTGCTGAAATGTAAAGTGTGGGTTTAGACACCGGCCACTCTGCTGACAGCTAGATTTTTTGCTCACTTTTGCCTCTCAAATAAGCGGCAGCTCTGTCAGGATGATTGATAGCGATTTGTTTTACGTGGCACAGTTTGAGATTTTTCACTCTTTTTCTGCCTTACGAGGAGTTGGGAGTTTTTAGAAGTGGAGCAATGAGTTTAGTAAAGAAAAAGCTGTCATTAATAGACAGATGAGTGCTAAAGAGGTTTTTTTTTAATATACACAAATATTGATTATATATATACAGTATATATATAGTTTGACTCTTGACATCCTCATTGCTTTCATTATATAATTTATAGTGTGTGGGAGAAAAGACGGAAGAAACTAGCTTCTCTTTTATCATATGGCACATCACAAACCTTTTTAATTCTCCCTAGCCTTTAATGTAATTATGTACTGCGGACTGGAGCATCCTAACCCATGCACATGAATATATACACCAAGGGCAGAGGATGTTTCTCAAGTTCCTCTTCAAATTAGAGACCCTTTCAATGAGACACGAGGTGTACAGTAACATCCTTCTCATATAATTTTAGTTTATGTATGTCTGCTAATTTGCTACTTGCACCAAGTCTGCAACTGGCTTTTTTTTCTGGAATACAATGAGCATGATGTGTGTATGTGCGTAAATATGTGTGCATGCAGAGCACGGTCATAGTTGCGCTGGTGCGCAGGGATGGTAGAGTAGCAGAGTTAATTTATTTAATGACTGAACCTCTCCTGTCTCCTGAGTCCTGATTATTCTCTCTGCCTGATGAGAGCAGAGATAGAGTGCAGGAAAAAATAGAACACACACACACACCATAATAACAGCATTTTAGAGTGTGTTTTATTTTAAAACAATACTGTATATATGAAATATTATAAGTACACTGAGCGCAATAGCGTGCATCGTGTGCTTTACCTCTCTCCTCCTGTCTATCCAGGTACTGCTGATCAGGCCAGACTGTAGGGCACACTGCTAACACACAGGGTCTGCAGTGGAATGGAAGCACTGGACCCTTGAGCTCAACCTGAACTTGCAATGAAGTAATGAAAACACAACATGATGGCTCAGAGGATGAGAGAGGAGAGCTAGAGCCAGGGAGAGTGTAGGAAAGTCAACGTATAGCATTTCCATAAGCCATCATTAGCAATCCGGCAGAGGGTCGCACAAACTGGAAATGATTTCTTCAGGCATTCGCTGTCAAGTGTTATTCAAATAGCACCAGCCTCATATTTGAATAACAGCCGACATTTTGAATTAATTAATCAGCCGAGATAGTCCAGGGCCTTTTCTCATTAGCGGACGGGTCAGGCCGGAGAAGATATATGCTCTGGTGATGATATACTTGTCTTTAATCGTGATTTATGGAGATTTGCAATCGCACACAATTTGTCAGAGGTTCCGGGAGCATGCTAAAAATAAATAGATAACAAAACAGGACAGAGCATTTTTCATTACCTGATCTTTGATTGATCTGGCAATACTGGAAAAAAAAGTTAAAGTAAACACACCGTAAATATTTGCAGTTTCATGTTTCTTTTGTTGCTGTCAGCTTTTTTTTCTACTACCGTTTATTTCCAGTAGTGGGATCTTTATGTATTATATTTATATTATTATTAATAGTAATCTAGCAATTTTAAATAAAAGGGCTATGTATAATTTATCAAAAATATGCAAAGGTTTATGTTTAATACTGTTCATTTTAAGTTAATAATTACACACACACACACACACACACACATATATGTATAATATGCAAATAAGTAAGTAAAATAATAATTAATAAATAATAATTAGTTAATACACTAGTGTTTAAGTCTCTGAAACCAAGTCTATCCAAACCAAGGCTGCATTTATTCGATCAAAAATACAGTAATCAACTTGCTTTCTATTTTATTTTGTTTGAAAATCTAGTTTATTCCAGTGATGCAACGTTGAATTTTAAGCAACTATTACTAGTATTCAGTGTCACATAAATCATATTTCAGCAGTCAGTGCTGCTTAATGCTTTTGTAGAAATCCATACTTTTTTTCCAGGATTTCACTTTTTCTTTCGTAACAATAAAAACATCTTTTCTGTTACTTTTGCTTAATCTAATGCATCCTTTCTGAGTAATTTCAATCTCAACCAGTACGTGTCCTGAAATAGAGATGGAGCATTCTGTGTGGGTGCCCAATGTAAATAACATCCCGCAGAGTTGCTGACAGTCCAGTGTTAAGCAAACTGTCACTTTTCTCCTATTGTTTAGTGCCGGATGAAAACAATTCCAGAGACGCTATCTGATTTAAAACAGGGATGACGATCTGCTGCTGTAGTTTCAGATCTGAAATATAGAACAACACATCACATTTTGTTTATTCATCCATTAATATGTATTATACGCGTGCGTGCGTGTGTTTGTATAGGTAATACATTTAAGGCTTTTGGCAAAGGAGCCGCTCACATCTAGGATTACACAGACGTAGTTGGAGTCATGCTTAGAGACTCGTTAATGTGCTTGTGTTTTCAGACGAATTAATCATTCCTCCTGCCAGGACTCGTGGACTGTCAAGTGGACTTGCTCTATGTGTGTACGTATACACGCCTAAGTACTGTGTATATTTAGAAAGAGAAAAGTTCAGCGCTCTGGAAAATAAAGGCCTGCTAGTTTGCGGTTTGTGGGTGTTTGCGCGCGCTTTTGGCGGTTAAGCGTGTAGAGCAGGAGTTTACGTTGTAATTGGTGTGTCTGGTGCTGCGCGAGGGCTGCGTGTGGAAGTGTTACAGAGTAATAGGAGAGGCGATCTTCTAAATGCCTGAAACAGCTGCTAACTACGTCTGACTGTGTGTTTCAGCATTAACACTGCCCTAACAAGACTCAACCAGCTGCCTGCCAACACAAGCGTTTACACTAGACTCCCAAAGCAGGTTTTTTTTAAATGTTTACCGCTGTCTAAAGTAAGACGTGAAAATGCGGCGAGCTTCCTACAGGTAATAGGAATCTGCGCTAATAACATGTTAGCACCTTTTCAGTGAAGTGCAAATCGAATTTTCTCTTTCTTTCTGTTTTCCATTGTGTATTTTATTTATTTTTACCATCACACCATATGTAAATAGTGCATATAACACTATTTTCCCAGGATGCAGTCATAGATTTAAGCATTAATTGTTTAAACTTTTGCTATGTGTCATCACATTTCATAGGAAACGAATGAGACGTTTCTGCATCTCGCATGTTTTATCCCTTTAGGTGTTTTAAGTCTTCATTAAAACGTTGCAAACTGCATCTGTGTGGATGAGAGTGTCAATAGATGCATGCTATTATATTTTGTGCTTATATGTGCGTGTCTGCATAAATATGGGCAGGAGGTAGATGTGTCATATTGGCGTGTGGCCTTCATATAATGCAGCACCGCGCTGACAAAACATTCAAATAAATTGCTGTCACTAAGTCCAAACGCCGGCTTCTGCGATTTTTATCTGACGGGCAGAGGACTCAAAACATGCCACCCTGACAGCCAATGCCGGGACACCTGTGACAGAGAGAGGGAGGGAGACGGAAAGAGAGAGGGATGATAGAAATCAGGATATGGCTGATCCGTTACACCACAGCACTCATCAGTGCTTGATATAAGGAATGTAAGAAAAGAGCCATGCGTGTAGCGAGACATGACTGGGAGAGGATGTGACATCACGTATTTTGCACCACTGCTTGTCAACATGCTGCTGATGTCACTTTTGGCACCACTGGACAACTGCTGTCATGAGAGCAGTTTTTTTTCTTTCTTTTGTTTTAGTTTTTTAACATAATACTTGTAAGTTTTCATTTCTATAACAATACAATTTTTATTTTATTTTTTTTTAAATCAAATTTATTTTAGCTACTTTAAAAAAAAATAATAATAATAATAAGGTAAGTGGTTGCAATTTATTTATTTTAGCTGCATTTAAATAAATTTTTTTTAAAATAATTTTATTTATTTATTTTTTAAAGTAAATTCAATTAATCTCTTTTTTCAGTGTATTTAAGACGTATTTTAGTCGTAATTAATTTAGTTACAATTTAACTTTTTAATTACATTTCAGTTGAATTCAATTAATACGTAAATCGTTTTAATCACATTTTCAAACATTGGAAACACATTTCTAGATTTATTTATTTTTATTTTATAGTTTATTCATCAGCTTATACCAGCTTCCCAGTTTACTGTCATTTTTGGTCTTTGATTTTTATTTATTTTTAATATTTTATTTCTGCTTTTTTTCTAACTAACATTAGTTTTCTGACTGCACATTTCTCCATCTAATTATTTATCGTATGCTCCCATACATATTTCATCAGCTCCCCGTTTTTGATGTTGCAAAGTCCCTAAACACTCATTTCCAAATAGCGATGCTAAGAAAGCTGGCTTCTTGATTCAGCCACACAGATTATTAAGCTTGAAATCTTGCTTTGTCATTTATTGACAACAGAGGAGCAGCAGAAGGATGTCGACATTGTGACGACGGACCTTCCTCTGTGTCTTCCATTCTCTGTAGCATTGTTATTTTGCTCGTATGCCATCTTAATGAGAAATAGAGCCTCATTATGATTTTAAGGATGAGAGGGGAAAGCTTTTAATTAATGATATGTAAATGGTTCTGAATTGATTATGTTACAATATCAAGAGAGATGGGTAGAAGCTGTGGTGTAATATATTTTAATTAAGAATTAATTAAAAATGATGGCAATTTCAGAAAGCCTCACAGAAAATAGTGGAATTTACTCTCTGTCAGAAGTGAATTAGCCTCTGATTAAATGAATGCCTTGTATTTATAGCGCGGTTATTTTTAAGCCTCGCCAGGAAGAATTACACATTTTCTCTGATATAATTAGCCCTTGTGTCTTGGTGGTCCACCAATCGCTGGATTGATTGAAGGTCATGTGACTTCTGTACATGCTCATAATCAGCCAGGTTCTCTAATTGACCTTAATTTTGAGACATTTTCACATTTGATATTTTTCAAATCAAGTCTGATATTCCCTTTCTCTCTCTCTCTCTCTCTCTCTCTCTCTCTCTCTTCACATTGTGTTAGAGGCTATATTGCTTTTACACTGAACTAATGGCCTTTTTTGCAATTTTCATGAAGACATTTAGTATGTTTATTAAGCTGTTTCCTCACAGCGACTGCGATTTGGGGTTTTATTTTCCTTGCGGGAACATTTGGTCTTCAAATTGCAGGCAAAACCTGACCCAACCATATAAAAGATTGAATCTGTCTGTATTCGTAGACACATTCAAACACAAAAACTGTCTGACTCAATATAAATTTAGGTTTTTTAATATCTATTTTCTGTTATATAGTCATCACAGCAAGAAAGCAAGACGGTACAGATGCAGTCTACATGCGTTTTATAATCACAAATGAAACACTGTGGGCCGAGATGCAGATTCGACAGTTTATCACAGAGTCGACACTCCACAGAGAGTGAACTGTGAACATCGGAAGACCCTGATTAACCTTTAGCTGCATAGATCTTCCAATCCTTTGTTCGGAAAGAGAGACGAGAGAGAAGATGCGCTCCTCAGGAGTGTAGGAGGCGGCGGAGAGGCCTTTGTTCTTGCCGCTGAGTAGCACGCGTTTCAGGAAAGATCTCCCCCGCGATCAATGGAAGCGCGGCTGGGATGGGAGTAATCGAGGTGGGGTGGGGGGTCCCTCGTGGTCGGGTTTGATTGGAGTGCTAAGTTTGGTGTTGAAAGGCAGAGGGGAACAGCCTGCTGGAATCAAATCCCGCAGGATCAGTTAGAGCTCCGCTACAAAAACACCTCCATATCCCACAATAAAAACGAAACGCCTCACATAAGAGATCTCACGTGAACGGCGCATTAACAAACACGGGGAAGAGAGAGAGAGAGAGAGAGATGCAGATTGCTCTTGATTTTGTGTGAGCGTGTGTGAACAATTGTTGCTAACGTGTTTACATATCACACATTATACACAGTTGGTGAGGCATATGAAGGCGGACAGCGAATGTCATTTCATAATATTGCAAGATGAATGAAACGTATTTACAGGCACTGAAATAAATGCCTTATATGTATATGTACATATATATATATATATATATATATATATATACATACACACACACATATGTTGTATGGCTGATGCCATTTTTGGTCATTGGACAACAAAGTGAAAAGCGTAAAAAAAAAAAAAAAAAAAAAATAATAATAATAATATATATATATATATATATATATATATATATATAGCATTTTTTATAATTTGCATTCATTATTCATTATTTAAAACATTTAACTTTTTAACTTATAATAATATAAATTATAAATAAAAAAATCATAATTTATAATACTTCATTTCTAATGACTATTATTTCTTAATAATTATATTAATAATTAAATACATTTTAATTTTAGATATTTAAATAAAATATTTAGCTATTTAAAAAATATTTATTTAAACATTTTAATTCATATAAATAACATTTTAATAGTAAAAATTTTTGTTTTTCCTTGCTAACAAACACATAGTGTAAAGAAAGATACTGATTGCTGAGTGTTTTTCTAGCATGTTTTTTATATTGTTCATAAGCAAGGATGGAGAGGCTTATGAAGGTAGACAGCTAATGTTAGTTCTTTCTCTCCCTCTCTCTCTCTCTCTCTCTCTCTCTCTCTTTCTCTCTCTCTCGGTCAAATTAGATGACAATACTAAAAATGTTTTAACAGAGGTGCTCAATAGATTCCCCTCTGAATAAATATAGTGTTTGAGAAAGAGAAATAGAGAGAGGCAGTGATAGGAGTCTAAACAGACAGCATGGAAAGCAAGAGAAGGACAGAAGAAGTGAAGGGGGGTCAGCATGTAAACGGGGGGTATCAGTTCCATTCCCTACAGAGCATCTCTCTCTCTCCCTCTCTTGCGGTTCACATCCCTCTCTCTCGCCCACCCACCCATGACTGGTCGAGTCTCGCTCCTCTCTTCGACACCTGCAACCAGTTGCAATACATCACTGTCAGGTCTGCTTTCCCCACCCATCCGCACACATGTATGCGCCCGAATGTGTGTACGGGGAGAGTTGAGCGCTCCTGACACACACTCCCCGATGGGAGCGGTTGTAGGTGAGGGTGCGTATGGAGATGCCAGGTCCCCTCACCACCCTCCACTGCTCTCACACTCAAAATATCATTCAAATGGAAGGCTGAGGATTTCTATTTTTTGTCCACCGGGTGATCTGAATGCATCAAGAGCGAGAGGTGTACCCGTGAGATCACAGCCACGGCTCCGCGGACAGAAGCAGCTCTGATTGGATGGCTCGCTTTGATCTAGCTAAAACACTTGGTTAGGTTTAAGGTAGTCTAGCACTGACAGACGTTTAAGTCTTGGTGACATTTCGAACAAAGAATGTCCTATAAGTTTTTACACTATGTTAAGAATTCACTTGGGAATTCTTATTTGGAAATTTCATACTGCATAAATATAAACCACGGGTTAGTGTTCTTATTTGCATATTTGCAGAGTCAGATGTACAGAGCGCAAGAATATTTAAAGAGGACTGTTCAGTTTATAATTGTTTCTTTGTTGAAGTGTCTTAAAGGAATAGTTCATCTAAAAATGAAAGTGTACTTAGCCTCAGGTCATTCAAGATATAGATGAGTCTCTTTCTCCGTCAGAACAGATTTGGTGAAATTGATAATTATTTGAATTACTTGTGAATGGGTGCCGTCAGAATAAGACTCCAAACAGCTGATACAAGCATCACGAAAATCCACAAGTAATCTATGCAACTTCACTCTCATTGGCTAAAAGTTTACAAATTAGACGAAGCAAACATTATACCAAAAATACTTCTTTTATATATAAATGCTAATATTTGTATTTAAAATCATACTTTTTTTTTTAAATAAATATATTCATTTTTGATTAATTTAATGGTTTGAATCGAAAAAAAGCAGCTTAATGGATTCGAAAAAAAATATGAAAAATGTATTAATCATATTTTACACTGTTTTGCTTTTCAGTTAAATATGTCTCCTTTTAAAAAAAAAAGTGTTTAAGCATTTTACTGGAAGACCGGGCTAATAAAACCTGTGAACCCTGGGGCCGGTTGCATAAAAGGTTAAGATTAGTCCTAAAAGTTAGCCAGCTAAATTTTTCTGTAAAAAAAATGTAGAGTAGTCTAAGTTGAATCCAAAAAATAAAACGGATTACTCTTGGTCAGACTAGCTCTTAAGACAATGTCTTAACATGAAGGTTAAGTTTATGCAACTGGCCCCTGATTTCTAGAAACAGACTTTAGCAACCAATCAGAACAGAACAGATGAATCAGATGGACTGTCAATAATTTGCAGTCATCCCTTTTACAGCTGAGAGGTTTATTAAGGAGATGGCTAGCGAACATTATGAAATTTAGTTTCAAACCTGACGCATTCCTGCTTCTGATGACGGTGCATATTGACATTTCCAACTGTGAATGTGAAAACAGTCTCGCTGTTGTTAGTTTATTAAACTTCCCCACATGAGTCTGTGGTCAGTGGCCATACGGCTCAACAGGGGTGCAGGACATGGAATGAGGGCCTGTGTGTGTGTGTGTGTGTCATGAATGGGGCAGAATTACTGCGGAGTGTGAAAGCAGACTGTAATGGGGTCATTTGGAAGGCAATTGGCAAGGGTTAATGTACTATGGAGAGATGAGGTGATATTGGAGTGAAATTTGGGGCTCGATAATGTGTTTAAATGAAAAAGGCAGCCATGAGCTGAACACAAGAGTTGAATCAGCAGCTGGGAAGTGTGTGGGGAGCGGAGGTGGGACGTTTTCGAGGGGGCCGTGAGAATAATAAAACTCACAGGCATACAAATGGACATCAGGCCCTCGCTCTCTTTTTCAGTCGCTCCTCCTCATGAACATTTTTAAAACAAGAGTCCTCTCTGTGTCTCAGTGGCCACGGAGGAAGTGTTATTTTACTGAGGGCCGTCTCGGACAAAGCGCTTCATTGTGCTTTGCAAATTTATGAAATCATTTCCTGTATCATCAAGGAAAACACCAACATGAGAGTATGACAACATGAAATGTCACTTTGAAGGACTGCTTTGAAACTGAGCACCAAGGCCCCTATGATATTCAATACTCGGCATATGTTTAACATTACGGCCCGGATAAACAGCGCAATGGCCCGGTCTTGTCCTGAGTTAAGTGGTTCAAAAACAGCCGTAATGACGCAGAGAAGAGGCCTGGAGAGGACGGATCTTTATGCTTTGTTACATTAGCTTGTTCATTAGCGTAATTGCTGTGGGTAATCCTGTTTTGGAGGAAACCTTAAGTGCGGTTCTGGGAGATTCTCATTGCCAAGGATCTTAAGGAAGAGTTTCACACTGCAAAAAAAAAAAAAAGTATTCTTGCATATATTCATAGTTAATATGTACATTTATAATATTGGTACTATTCATGATATTAATTTTCTTTAAAAAACATTCTATCATTGAATATTTTACTAAATTTACTTATTATAGTTTAAATATATTTAGTTTATATCATGTTGTTAATATATTGATTTTTTAGAATGTTATATTTCTTTTTTTCATTGTTTTTTTTTGTTGTTGTAAGAGTAAATCTAAAGCTTCAGGCTCTAAAAAATTGCCAAAGGGATTTTAAAATAACTTGATGCAAGATTCTATAAAGAGTCATCAATTACTCATTTGTTTTTCAAGTGTATTTGTCTTGTTTTAAGGGTGATTAATTATTCAATTGGGAAATAAGACACAGATACTGATTTGGAAATAGATTTTTTGCAATATATTTTAAGGACATGCTGATGTTCTACTTAAGCTCAGCTTAAACTTTGATCAAAGCCAAACTTCCTTAAGGTCATTCATGTGAATTCCCCCAGAGGTGTTAGTGTGCACTGGAGCACAGTGCAAAAGGAGTGTGTGTGTGTGTGTGTGTGTGTGTGGGAAGAGAAAGAGCGTACAGTCGGAGTGCCCGTGCTGGATCACTGACCAGCCATTGCATTATCATCAGTCCTGGCCTCCAGTATGTGAATCCCTCTGATCATGTTTAACGCTGCAGCCGGACAGCAGTCATGACTGAAGATTCCTCGAGTGAGGATGTTTTCTTTTATCTTTTTTTTCTTGAGTTCACCTTGTGAATTGCTCTTTCGGTGCACGTGCAGATCTCTCTTTCTGTCTTTCTCTCTCTCTCACACACACACACACACACACAAACTGTGCCCCTCCACTCCTCCTGGGCTGAGGGTTTTGGCGAGGCGCCGGCTACTTCAGCTGAAGCAGATTTTCCCAGGCTCCCACAGGGCTATTTGAGCATGATTCCCATTGGGCCTTAACCCATTATCAATGTTCCAAATCATTTACAGAGAATCTATTGAGTCTTATACTGTAATGAACTCACTTCTCATGGCCTTCTCTCTTTCACCCTCTCTCTCTCTTTCTCTCTCTCCATTTATATGAAAGTCAAAGTACTAAAGTGCTGCCCTCAACTGCACTTCTCCATTTTCATCTGACGCCACTGCACTGTGTCAAAAGCCAGCATTTGATTTGATTTAAAGTGCTCAAATCCAAACAAATCGGTGATTCCAATCAATGGCGGGCTTTGAGTTTGATGTACCAATCACTTCTTTGAAAGAGATTTACACCATAGACTTAAATGCAGTGTTACCCGTACTTTCAGTGGTTATTTGCAGCACTTTATGTTCAGAAGCCCTCATCTTATGAAGAACCATTTTTTGCTGTATGGTTGAAGTTACATTCAGAAGCACTTTTATATATTTTCTTGGAAGACCCAAATACAGTTTGATCAATTTTTTTTTTTTTTTATTAATTAAGTAGATTTTACTAAATAAATGATTCTAATATTATCCAGAAAACTTGAATTTACTTAAAATTTATATGGTGTATTTTTCCATGACTAATTTTAGATATTATTTTATTGTTATTATATGATTTTATTTGATATTTTCTCTCAAGCTCAAAGATTTTTCTTTGGCATCAGACTACAAGACCCTTTTTTAGTCACACAGCACTAGTAAAATACACATAATAATTGAATCCTTTGCATGTTTTCCAATTTAGTGGCACTATGGTGGCTCTAGCCAGTGTTCCTCAAGCAGTCTAGAGATCTCACTCCTGGTGTCAGGTCATGTTCAGGCTTATAGCACACATCTTCCCCTGTCTTTAGGGATAGCCACTCCTCCTCTTTATCTCCCCACAGCAGACATTGGTTGAGAGATGAGGAGATTAAAGCTGCCCTCTCTTTTGTGTAACACCGTGTCTGCATTCATGTGAGACGTGTGATTGAGAGAGGTGAACGAGTGCTTAGAGCAGCTCTGCTGTGGATGATATGAAGGGAATTACTCTCTTCCCTGTCTCCTTTTCGGTCTCTGTGTTGTTGTGTTTCTCTCTTATTCGCTCAGTGTGTTTTGTCTGTATATATATATATGTGTGTTTGTGTGTTTGTATATATAATGTTCGTATATGTATATAGTAGCATAGAATGTGTTACAACGAATATGAAAACTACATACATTAAGAACACAGCCTCACCGTTCATGTCATGTCACTGGAAAAACACCATCAGAAAGAACGTAAGAGAGAGAGAGGGCAAAGAGAAGAAGGGAGAAAAAAATCAATGGAGCAATCTTTTTCTTTTTGCCTTCTCCAATCCGTAATTGAAATGGAAAATCAAATGAACGGCGAGCAGATAATTGTTTTATCAATATTCCCGGGCTGCCCTACAAGGGTCAGCGGCGAATGATCACGAGGCAGGGATATGACGAGGACGAAATGCGAAATTGAACAGCTAGGAGGCAATAAATCAGTCCTGACAACTAAGAGTGACCAGCACGTACCCGGAGCGACCTGTATATCCCCCTCTCAGAGGCGGAGTGCGCAGAATGACGAATATTCATCTCATTTCCCATCTCTCTTAATGTCCTTATCAGATATTAGCTGAAGAAATTTCTTAGGAAACGTCAAGGTCAGTTTCTACTGTAGAATCCTTACTGTAACCGAGGACAGATGGTGGTGACTTGACGTCAAGAGGGTTTCAAACATTTTCCGCTCCGTTATGCATTCTCAAACCAACACGTTTGACTGACTTTACAAGTCTCGTAAAACTCGCGGCTAAAAACTGTTGCTGAAAAAGCAACATCCTAAATCAGACGTCAGTCCTTTCGAATACAAACCATCCTCTAGCCAGACATTGACAAAAAATATGAAATTGATTTGGTTGACGGGTGTTAAAGAGTCGACAGTAGAATGTCACAAACAATGAATGGTGGCAGTCGGCGAGAAAAAAATCAATGGGGAAAGGTACATGCGCGGGGGGTGGGGTGTTTAGAGAAGGACTTGGCAAGTGCCCGCCGTCCCACAGCTGAAGATCCATCTTTCTGGACTGGTGATCAAAAAGGAAAGCTGGATGGGTTTAATGAAGGAGGGATCCAGAGAAAGCTGACAATACAGATATAGATTCAGCTGCGCAATGCTTCACACATCAGAGCAGACTACCGTCAGTCTGACTTACTGAAGATGCATCTTAATCAAATGTGCAGAGGCAGTAGAAAGTGATTGAATCTTCTGTTGTGCTGGATTTGGTTAGGCTGTTGATATCGAGAAACGTAAAAGCTCTAGTTTCAGTCAGGGTGTGATGTTTATTCTGTCGAATGTTCATATGATTTAGCTTTAAAAAAACTATTCAGAACGGAAGGTTAAAAGAAGAGTTGTTACAAAAAAAATAAAATGATTACGTAGCTTCATGTCTCGAAAATATATGACTTGCTTACTTCTACAAAAGGAGATGTTTAGCAGAATGTCCTAGCTGCATTTTCTATGCAGTGGAATGGTGACCATCAGTCCAACAGTCTGTTTCTCACAAATTAAGCCACTGTTCTTTTGAAATAGAAAACTGTTGTGTGAACATTCTTAAATCCTGTTATACGGAAGAAAAATGTGATACAGGTGTAAAAAAGAGTGTTAAAGTATTGACACGGTTATGTTTAAGTGGTCATTACTGGTAACCCCTCCTCTGTGAGTCCCGTTACTTTGTTGGGATTGCATTTGTAAAGCCCGGGCCATATGCCGTTCCTCTTTAGCTGGGATTATGCCACCATTACTGCTGATAAAGGCTGTTTACAGGCTTGGCGCGGGGTTGGCGCTTAGGGCGATTGGAAACTGGCACTGATCTCATTAGAAATGTTTGGCTGATGCCAGCTGCTCAGTGCCCTGGCCGTTCTGTTCTGTAACAAGTCTTTCAAAGTAGAATTGCCACATGTTTGTGACATTTATTTTACCTTGGATGGTCAGTGTGGGTTGTACTGGAAATATAATTATGTCTAACTGGTAGTGATGATTGTAGGGATTTGCTAAATCACCAAAAATATAAGGAAGCGCTGAATAAGTAGTCTGGTTTCGGGTTCAACTGACCTGATTTTTTAGTTTTTTACATGAAATAAACACTCCTGTGTTCAGCAGTTTGATGAAACTGAACAGAATGAATTGCAGGGATCAGGTTTTTCAATTTTGGATAGTTTTCAACACAAAAGAGTCATGGCAGGACACTCAAAAACAAGCACAGGACCTGACGCAAGACCAAAAAACATCACCAGGACTATATATATATATATATATAGTCTATAAATGACTTTTTCAAAAGGCTTTCCATTGACATCTATTCACTATTATGATGTCTCCATATGCATTCTGTCCAAAAAAACGATACATTTTGTTGTATCTCGATGTATTAGGTGCTATCGAGAGGTTTAACTTGCAGTCCCATTGGTAATATTTCGATGACTTTCAATTGACCCAGTCCAATAATTTCAGTAGAAATTCTCGCGATCATGACTCTCTTTGCGACCAACTAATAGCTGCTGGTTTGAAAGTGACTTCTCTGATGCTTCATGCATCGCTGCACTATTGACAAAAGACAATAGACCTTTATTTGCCCCCGAAATTTCATCGAAATTCCACTAATGTGACTGCACCTTTAGCAAAGGGTTAAAGCTTTAAACTTTAAGAAAGGAGCTTATTGGTTGCTACGCATCGATTGTGCCTTCTAACAATCAATTCAGCCTTCGGCACGTCAATCAATGTGCGTGGTAGGCTCGGCGTCGCGCTATGATAATGACCCGTTCCCATGACACCGGGGGCCCCGATGGCCTCGCGCGTCTCTAATTAATAATGTAAAATCAACAACTGCCTGATTCCCAGGCAATTGTCTGGCCATCCTTTACCTGCACTTGTCAGGCTGATGCCTTTCATGCAGGCTCATCTGTCTGAGAGAGAGGGAAAAAAAACAACAAAAAAATGTGTCTCTATTCAAGTCCAGCCAAGACTAGCATACACGGCACAGCTGATTGAGTGTATTGATTGGCACCACGAGAATCAGCCTCTTTGATCAAATGCACATTGAGGCTGATGTGTCTGCACATGATATGCTCTTTTGTAGACTTGCCAGACTTGTTTTCTTATCCCCTCGCTGAGAGGAGTTTGAACGCAGGACAAGGAAACTCTTATTAGCTTTTTGTACGATTATGTGTTCGGTCGGCGAGCCTGATACTAGATGTTTTCCTGTGGAGACGTACTTTAATAGTAGTTAAAATCGAGCGATCCGAGACATTATGATTGTGTGTTCATGCATGCGGTGATCTTTTCAGTGGTCTTATTTATTGATTTCACCAATGACTTTTAAGCTTTTAACATCACGTTTTTATGGCCCTTCCATGTCTTGAGGCTTTGTTGCTTTATTTTGTTTTGTTGGGTGTCTTAAGTTATCTCTCTCTTTCTCTCGGCACTCTTTGGGTGCCCAGGGAAATCACGCTGATCAATATTTCCCATTTTAGAGGAATTGCAGCAAACATTCAAGGAGAGCAGAATTTACAGTACCTTCTCCTCAGCTCTAATCAAACTATAATTTAAATGTGTCTTGCGAACAATTGGGATGAAATTAAAATAAACCACACAAGCATTGTGACAGTATGTGTGGTTTTGTACAGAGGTTAACCTGAGCAGTATGCTCTGATTCTCTCTCTCTATATTATGTTTTTGGCAGAAAAAGCGTCCCGTACTGGTTTTAAATGTGTGTTTTTATAATTATTCGAAGTTTGTCTTCTTAGTATATAAATCAAGGGATGTAATTTCAGCTGCCTTTTATAATGGTCAAGGGCCATTGCACAACTCAACCTCACGCTGTCTTACCATTTCAGCTGCGAGGAGATCCTTTACATACCGATGTGCACTTCCCAGCTCCTTTTAGCATGCTGCTCGTTTTCTCTTTCTGCTACTGTTCCTGAAAGAAGAAACCATTTGCACAAATGACCACAGCTTTCAGAAAAGAGCTCGGATTGCATGTTAGCATTGTCATGTTGAAAGAAAAACCTTTAGTAGCTGCTAACTGGTGAGTTATGACAACAAAACGGATCGCACGTTCAATAAAACACTTATTTGTAAAGTAAATACACAGCTGGGTGCTTCTACTAAAAGTACTCTTTGGCCCGTGGACTCTGAAAAAAACGCCCTTTTTACGCTTAAGTGTATTTAATATGCCCATTAATAGTGTATATGCATGCCTCACTGTACAATTATTTGTAATTATTTGTGATTGTTTATGAAACATTTCCGCCATGGTGTCATTTCCACCAAGTTATGCGTATAGATGACTGCAGCATTTTATGCATCCTAATTACATAATACCTAATTACATTTTTGCATAATTTGACATTATTGTGTCTTGAGAAAAAGATTTTGTAATATTAATATAATTAATTTACATATCTCACTTACAAGTGAAATTTAATTTAATTCTTCACAAATTTTAAGCTAACTAAGCTTTATTAATTATACTTGTAATAATTGGAAAAAAGTATTGTGTATATAATATATAATAATTATGTATATAATATTTTTTTAAAATCAGAATAGTTTTAAATATCTAATACGTCTCATATAAACTTTTGATATTTAAGTCTGTGAAACAAAATTGCTAAATAAAAGTAATCTGAAAATGTGAAAAATAAGGAATGAAGATAAATATATAATAAAAAAATTAAATCTGTTAGTTTTAATAACTCAACTCCTGGGACATTATGTAACAAGTTTTAAAAAAAAGTTTGACTTTTCATATAAATTGTAAGTATAATTAAGTTTATTTGTTTATCTAATCCATTGTGGTCATATAACCTTTAACAATATCCATGTTCTCTGCAGGGAAAAATGCCTCAAGCCATTTTCGTGCAGACAGCGAAAGCAAGAAAAGGGAAAGGAAATATTTATACAGTACCCTAATGTGGGACTTTTTGGCTGCAGAGATTCTTTTGTGGAGCCCGAGGGTGTTGTGTAGTGCTTTCTCGCTCATGCATGTCTGTCTGTGCACTGAATCAAGCCCCAGTCCCCGTGCAGGAAGCCCTGCTTGAAGTCTCAGGGGCCCGGTGAGCCGCAGACGAGATGTTGGCAGCGGCCGAGTTAAGCTCAGCTAGTGCGGACGGACCGTGATATATGACTCATGCACTGTGCGTATGTGTCAGTGATGAACGCTTCTGGAATTTCCCTTACTCCAACCTTTTTTTCTTTCTTTTTTTTTTTTCATGTTCACTTTTTTATTGGAGTGTTAACAGTAATGGTTTATGATGGCGAAGGTTTCTTTTTCCCTAAAGTGTTTTCACGGTAAGATTTTGGAAAGGAACAACCCAGGCTGCTTTTAAAAGAAGAAAAAAAGTGCTTTTAAAAGTTCTCCTCTGAAATGCGGCTTCTCTTACAAGGCCCATGTGGTCATGGTGATCTGTAATGATTTGTTTGTTGTGGGTTGGTTTGCTGAAACGGAGATCCAGCCTAGAGTTATCTGATGGAATCAGTTACAGGGTTATTCAGTCACTAAAGTACTGTATCGGACACTACGTGTGAAGGCACTGCCAAATGGGTCGGGATGTTCAGTCTGCGTGTGCTTGAGGTGAATTTGTGTGTGTGTGTGTCTAGGGTTCATGGAGTGTGCGCTGGGTTCAGCTGGTTTCTCATTGCAGGTGTCGACAGGGTTCGAGCTCCGCCTGTCACAGGTGTGTATATTCAGATCCTCGGACAGTCCTGGACAGCCTTGAAATGAGACACTAGTATCTCCCTCTCTCTTTCTTACTCTCACTTTTCCATCGCTATCATACCACCTAACTAACCCTTTCTCAACTGCAAAAAAAAAACAAAAAACAAGGAAAAACAGCCTTAGGCATTATTTGAATGGGGTGTGCTGTTTGTGATCAGACTTTCTTATTAAATTTTCTTTATATGTTGTTTTTTTACTTTAAGTAAAATCAGTAAGAAACAGAACTTCAAATTTAGCTTTAGTTACAGTATTTCATTGAAAAACTGTTAAAAATTGTATAAATAAATAAAGGCACTGTTCAGACACTAATTATTTCTTAAGGTGCAAATTACACAAAAATGGTTTATTGTCAATAGAAAAGAATGAAGCATCGCTCACACCAATTAAAAAAACAACAACATTAAGGTCAATGTGGCAAATTTAGAAAATAAAGAAAAAATATATATATATATATAAATATAAAATAAGAAAATATAATTGGAAAAGTAACATTGGAGAAATGTTTCACACTTATCCAGCATTTTAAATTGTGCAAATTATTATTGAAAATACTAGAAATTGTATGATTTCAGATGGCATTTGGTTCATGTCAACCTTCAAACTTGAAAATTTCCTTTTCATTTACTTTATGTTGTTCAACAATTGTCTTGTGAGTTTGATCATCATCCATTTATATTTGTGTAATTTATAAATCATAATATATGCAATATATAACCACAGATAATATGTATTATACATGTTTACATTTAAAACATGCAATTTAGCTCTTTTAATAATTGTCAATTTTTTTAATAAGTGATTGGAGAGAGAAACACAAACATTTCCAATGAAATGGTCTCCCCATGTAAACAATTACAGTCCAAATAGGTTTTTTGCTTTATCATTTTTACTGAAGTCTTGTGGGTAAATCCAAGTGTGCTCAATTTCACTGGATTTAAAATCCTAAAATACATTTGTATAGCTGATGTTGGTGAAATTGGGTTTTATGCACAATATCCTCTCTTCTCGCTACACGCCTTCTGAAGAGGTGTGTGTGTGTGTGTTTGTGTGTGCGTAGAGGAGCTAATGTTTCGGAAAATATCACTTTCACTCGGTGGCCGTGGCTTGTCGTAGGTCAGGCTCGGGGTGTGGGCTGATCCAGTTATTAAGTCCAAAATCCCATAAACAGCAGTTTCAGCCCAATTAATAATTTACATAATTAACATGCAATTTTAAGTTGGGGCTGGCAGAGCAGGAGCCATTTAGGCGGAGGGAGGGGTCGGGCATTCGGGGGGGTAATTAGGGCTAACGCAGCCGTGCCGCTAGGACCCCTGTTGGCAGTTCCAGCACATTCCACACGCTCTCTCTCTTCCGCGTCCTCCTCAGCATGGTCGACTGACAACTAGGCGACAGGCTCTCCCAGCTAACGCGAAAGCCCCCTCTGACAGTATTAATAGTTGACAAACTGCGCCTAAAGCCTGGGCATTGTTTCTGTCACTTGTTTGGTTTGATGTCAGTGTTAGCCGTTATAAATCAATAGTGTCAGGATTTGGTAATGTTTATAGCAGAGCCAAGGTTTATTATTTCATGTGACTGTCATGGACAAATAGTATTTATCATAGCTGTCTATAAATTACGGCCGACAGACTGTTGGTTTACCCAAACCCACTCCACTCTAGCAGGGACCATTCCGACGTCCACTTCCATATTTAAAGCAATTTATTTTCCCTGAGCCGGAGCCAGACGTTAACCTCACGCTGGTTCTCCTTTCTCTCTGTCGGCCCACGTGTGTGTGAGTGTGTTGCTGCAGCGGTTTCTGCCGTCACATTAACACTTCCTAAACAGCTCAAGGGCAGACCTCGAAACATGACCTCTCACATCTCTCACTCCAGGAATTTTTCTCTTTTCTTTTTTTTTTTTTCTTTTCTCAAACTTTCCAATTTGTTGAGAATTACTTAAAAAAAAAAAAAAAAAAAAAAAAAAAACTACTTTGAAACCATTATTTTAATCTGTCCCGTCCTATTCTATCCTGTCCTGCCCCCATTGAACTGTCCTTTTCCTTTGCATTTCATTTAAACTGATAGTACACTTTGTTTTAATCCACATATATTTTCTGATGCAAAGTGTATTTAGAAGGTGGAATAAAATCACTTTAGTTATACTTAAACGAGCCCTCACTAGTGTCATTTTAGAAGAACAATACTGTCTTTAAAAAGATAAAAAGAGGATTTGACTAGAAGCTTTAGTAAAATATTACCACTTACAGTATATAAATAGTATCATGTTTACTGTAAGGATGAAATTACGTGTACATTTACAGTAAGCAGTGGTTCTGAAATGGGGTGTTATTTTATAATACTAAATTCAATCAACAGTATCCAGATTCATTTTATGAATAGTAAACTAAATAGGTTTACATAAAACAGTGTTTATGTCAAAGGCACTGTCCAATAATGTGCCAGATTTGCCTCGCTTACACTAGCGCAAACATATTTTTGCGTTAAACAGTACTGTCAGGATTTGGCATGGACCTGTCGAGCATGGACACAGGTATTTTTGCAAACTTATTGAATATGCATTTGTAGGCGTTCATCTTTAAGACGCAACATTTTAAGAGGAGAGTAATAAAATTAGTCACGCATTGTGATTTACTAACAGTTGCGCTCGTCAAAGTTAGTGTCGTTATTTAACGGCCACAAAAAAACATTAATTTCCACTGCTCTTGGTGGATTTCACTGGTCATTATGGAAATGATCTTGCTGCGTCTGTGTTGTTTAACGTTTGCATTGTTAGTAAATCAGTTGCAGAATTTCCCCGTCCATCTGCACATTTAGGGATTTGCGGTCTAACAATAATTTGCCCTGTTTAGTAAATCTGGCCCTAAACTTAATATTTGTTGCCTGACATAATAGTAGTGTTCAACCAGTGGTGTTTTTTGTCTACTTTCATACAATAAACAATTTTAAACTCTAGGTCGCAACATAAAAATCAGTTGGCAACCACTTCTACGAACGAAGTGACAAATTAGGATGCCACGTCAAAATATTTTTCCTGCTCTCTCTCTTTATCCTTAGAAACTGACCGTTCCTTCTCACTCCACCTCCCTCTTCCTCTCTCTCTCTCCGTGCGTTTGATGATAGCCGCACTGTCTCTGTGTGTAAGAGATGTCTTTGGCCTTGGAAATGATTTCTCGGTGGCCAGGCCCAGCTCCGTGCTATTGATCAGTGGCAGCCATTGACTATCAGTTCCACTTGCAGCAAGGAGGTCATTAGTTACCCACACACACACATTCATCAGAAGGCAGCCGTGGATCACTTAGAATGCTAATGCACACGCTAGGAGCTGACAGCTGGACCAGGGGGAGAGAGAAAGAGGGAGAGCGAGCGAGAAGAGGGTTGGCTGTAGGGTTGTTCCTGTGTCGAGGAGGGTGTACCAAGGGAGCGCATGCTAAATTGTTTGCGCGTGTGTACAATTGAACGCCGTATTCTATTCTTAGCGGCCCGACTGCTAATGTGTGTGCATTTTTTTTTATCATCGTACCACTCCTGTGGCTAAGCCTCAGAAATAGTGACGGAAAAGAGAGATGACATTGGCTATCCAGTCTTTACCTGCATTTGCAGTCTCTTCTGACAAGGGCCACCATGCCTGACCTACCTTGTTTTAGCCCACGGCTGAACGTGACCATACCCTTTAAAATAAAAACAAACAACGCACGAGGAGAGCAAGGCAGCGAGAGAGAGAACGCGAGAGAGAGAGAGCTTTATAATTGGGCCAAGCAAAGCTGCGGGAGGTGGCCGAGCCTCCACGTTCGCCTTTTGTATATTCATGACCCCCCTGACTTGATTGATGGAAGGATAGCGTTTGGTGACACTGTCATTTGCAAGTTGAAAAGGTAGCACAGTGGCTGGAGCCGCGGGCTGGGGTCCGGGCTAGGACTGTGGTACAAGCCAAGCGAGAAAGAGAGGGAGAGGGGCTCATTTCTATGCTGATGATATCCAAAGCCCTTCTCATTTCCTTTGTCTCCAGTGGAATGACATCTGCTGACAACAGACACTTTCCAAAGGGCTCCACAGTGGTGGAACAGAAAGGCGAATAAGTAGAATTCTGGGATTGAATGTTGGGCAACTTAAAAACAGATACTGTATATCATATACAGCTAATAAAATATATATGTCATGTATTCAGTGTAGACTGCGTATGGAAAGGTGAATCTGCAAAAACAGCTTGTTTTTGTGGTTCTGACATCGCAACTGTGAACATATCAATGCAACATAGTGTATGGCTGTCTGCATTTACATATGAACACCTCAATGTGAACCACAACTGTGTTCGGATGGCTGTCAGTCTTAGCAAGGTCATTTGCATACAAGATACAGTAGCAAAAACAGGCAGTGAATTAAATACTTTTTAATTTGATTTCAATGTTTTATTTTAAATTTGTTTTATTTTTGTGTGTATATATATATATATATATATATATATATAATTTATCCTTTTTTAAAATGACATATATTTCGAAGTCAGACTAAACATCCCACAGCGTTCCTTCGTGACATGCCAGTTTGTGAAACACTAGCTCAAAATTGTTCGTACACGTCTATACACTGTTCGATCTGCTCACAGTTTCCAGTTGTGATGTGAATTGTGCAGGTGTAGCTCCCGTCTTTATATTTACACCAATTAACACATAAAGTGTAATTACCCCTGCGGAGTCGGTTGGAAGTCCACAAATGAGGGCACCGCTGCGGCCCCTGGCAGCTGACACAGAGAGCCAGAGAGAGAAAGAGGAGAAATTAGTAAGTATCAATTAAGTGACAGTGATACTGATGAATGCTCACTCTGAAAGGTGTCAGATGAAGACTGTGTGCAGGGACTGAACCCAGAAGACTGCGAGATTTGAATGCGCCATGGGGTCTGTGTCACTTAATGCTGTCTGTAAATGCTAAGATGAGGACAACAGATGGAAGATGAGCACAGAGGGGCTGCACAGCCCAAACATAGACCAAAGTTTTGCTGCTGGTTTCAGAAGTCTCAATGTCAAAGCTAATTTGTGCGCTAAAAGTTTGGATTTTACTGAGAAAGAAGTATTTAATGTATTACACACTAAACTGACATATTGCAAAATATGAGAGCAATTTAAAGTAACCGTTCTTCTGAAATACATCAAAATACAAAGCCTCAGAAAATTCCTGTAATGACAAAGATGATTTTTTTTATCAACCATAACCTCTTCAGCGTCATCTGATCCTTCAGAAATCATTTCAATATGCTGGTTGGTGTTCAAGATTAATTTCTTATTGTCTTTATTTCTTGACGATAGATCTCTTATTATTAAATATATTAATTTATATTAGGTGTTTAATGTTTTGTGGACACCATGATATATTTCAGGATTCTTTGATGAACAACGTTTTAAAAAAACAGCATTCATTTAAAATCGACCTATTTTCTATGTCTTTACTGTCACTTTTAAACGATTTAATTAATCTTTGCTGATTAAAAGTGCAATTTTCTTCAAAAGTATATATACAGAAGCCGCTAAAATCTTATTTAGCTAGCTTAGTAAATATATGTGTGTGTTTATGAGAGACGGAGACATCATGCAGTTGCACTTGTCTTCTTTCTCGTATTGTCTTGGATATAGATATACAGACATGAAGACTGAGAGAAAGAAAGAGAGAGGGAGAGACGAAAGGGAGAGCAAGTGTGATGGATAAGCTCAGGGGCTGTTTACAGCAGTGTGTAAAGCATTAAAGAGCTGGCAGAAGGGCCATTAGCATAAATGTTTAAATCAGACAAACAAACTTATGTACCCAAATGAAAATGTTTTCCTGCATTAATCTGGAGCAGAAGGCTCTAGTAGAACAATTAGTGCCTCTCTCATTCGCTCTTTCCCACTCTTTCTTTCCCCCGAACTCACTCTCGTTTTCTCTTTTTCTCTGCCTCTCTTTTATTCCGCAAGTGTTTATGTTTAAAGACCTAGGACGGCACTTCTCCGGTCCCCTATTAGTGCTGAAGCATCAGACACTTTAGAGACCCCGTTTCAAGAGTTGGCGAGTAATTGCCAGACTGGTGTATCATGACTGAGTTTGTCAGACAACTGTGAAGTTTCACAGGCCAGCTGCGAGGCATCAGACTCTCTTCGTCTCGCTCTCCCTCTCTTTTACCGAGCTTCTAGCGTTGAGGACCAGACTGAAGCTAGGCTGATTTAAGGCCTTGTAAAAGTGTCGGCTTTTTAAATACTGTTTGCATGCCGCCTCCCGGCAGACATTTCATATTCAGCAGATTTACATGATGGCCATTATTATGATTTTATGAAGCGTGAGCTTTTAAAACTATTGCCTCAGAAACGCTGGGGCAATTTCTGAGATAGTTCACAAGCTCATGACTAGAAGAGACCGTAAAGATCGAACTGTGAAGAGCTCAGAGCCTTTTTCAGATATACCAGGCCTAGCGAGGCAGCATTTGAAGGCATCACAGGTGCTGCTGATGCAAAGTCAGATTAGAAACTTAATTATATGTAAATAATGTATTCCATTAAAACTATTTGGTTTTCTTAATACATCAAGTAATGGCAGTACAATGTACCAAAGAATACCAGTTCTACCCATGTTTACCAAGATGTTCTACCTTGGACCTGTCAGCTACAGTAGTATTTCATCTGGTTAACCATATCTAATCTTGGACCACGTAATAGCCATTTTTAATCTAGAAATGATACCCAGCCAGGTACCACCTTGAACTAGCTTTAGCTGGAGTTTGTGAGTATTTGAAGTTTCCATGAAAACTGTGTATGGGGGATTCAAGATGCCTGTGTGCTTCAGTCTGAGGAAAATTCCCTTTCACTGTAACCTTGTATGTCATGGAATGGCATAAATCCAGTCCAGTTTTTACATATGCCCTGTCGACACCGCCTTACATTAGCTGCTTGTTTAAACTAGCAGATAAGCTCTTCAAAGTTCAGCTGCTCAAATTCTCTCTCTGAGAGGTTTTCTACTCCCTTTTTTATCCTCAAATGTTAAACTTGCATAATTTACGGCAGCCCGTTCCAGCACTCTTGGCCTGGCTCTTCGGGCCTGCCTCTATCCATCTTTACAGTAGTCTAAGCACTGATAGCAGAACATGGTAGGTGTGACAGAACCTCTCCTCTTGTGGGTCGGACTTGACGTTTCTCTCGTGGAGAGTTATGGCTGTTTTGGTAAGACTGGCAGGCCAGGAGGGCTCTTTGCTGCAGGGTGGAGTGATAGATTCAGCTGCCTGAAGCATCCCAGTGTGTTTATCCATGGCTAGTATGGCAGCTTTCAGAAGACATTTACCCCATGATTTGCGATGAGCTTATGTGTGAATAATTAATGGCAATTAATCCTTAATTACAGTAATTAGGCAAGTCACAGGAAATTAAGCTGCAGCTGGAGAGGCCCTGCGCGTCAGGGAGGAGGAGAAGGGAGGACGCACAGGCGAATGTGGCATGGCGGTGCTGCCGGAGCAGCAGAGGGTGGCTCGGGTAGCACGGTGAGTGCCGGTGTGTGCCCATGCGAGATTGGCAGCCTCGGTGTGGCGTGCGGTGACACAGATGCTCAGCGGGCATAGAGCCGCCTTGCAGAAGAACAGAACTGTTAGCGGTATCGAGCAATACTCTTTATCCGTTTTTTCTTTCATTCTTTTCATGCACTCTTTTTGGCAGTCCCTCATTTCTTGCAGCTTGCAAAAATAGTCATTGACCCATTGCCTTTCTGAGATCGGAGGTCCACAGAGATTAAGTCAGCCATTTGAGTCATCATCTTAATTCACTTTTAATAAAACCCAAATTTATGGCATTTCTGAGCACCTGGGCTATAAAGCACTCGTGCCAGGCTGCCAGGAAGACCTGGTGGGTAGAATTCCAGGAGGGGCACACTAACTCATCTGATAAGCCGGCTAGATTCCTGATGAGCCGTCTGCGGCAAAGTACAAGCAGAATGCACTACCCGTTCAGAGAGTTTAAAATAGGCCAAAGGCAGATTTGTGCTTTCATTGGAGCAAGTGGACATGGGGAGATGTTTGGATTGTGTTAGCTCTTAATTGAGAGGGGAGTCCGAGGAGACGCTGGTCTATTTTTCCCGTTTAGTCCAGAGCTCATTTGCGTCTTTTCATGCCTGCCTGTGTGAATTTCCGCTCCTTTCTTCTACTGTTACTTCCAATTACGCCGTTATGCACATCGCTAATTCATGTGCCAAGGCCTCCAAATCAGCCTTGGGTTTCATCCCTGCCCTTTTCCAAAACAATATGACCTTCATCTGTGTTTTTCTTTGGGTTTTTTGACACGCCCTGCGGTCATTTTACATTTCAAAATTGTAGGTGTTCCACAGAGGTCAATACTGGGTCTGTTTTTAATTTTTATTTTATTTGGTAATTTGCACTTTACACTTACCTTAATAATATTATCATAACTTCACATACTGTACTTGGAATTAAATGCTAACTCCTGTTCCATTTTAGGTTTTTGGGATGATGGGAATTATTTTAACTGAGAGCCTAGACTTTTTTTTTTTTCCGTATTCACTATCAGTTTTTGACACTCTTCTCTCCTGTGCGTCATTGAAGTGGCAGCGTGGGTTCATTTTTATAACACGGAAGGAGAAAGGGAGTGTTTTACTAATAGGGGGTTTAAGTGGCATGGTGAGGCGCCCAACTGTGATATTACATTAACCCACCCTGCCTCACATAGCCTGCCACCGCCGACAAGATTAAGAGAACACACACCACCCCACTCTTAGCTCTCAAATACTCCACTTCAAATAATGAGAATTTATTGAGGAGCTCAAAGATGCTCCTCTCACACCTCCTTTACCTCTTCCCCCTCTTTTATCAGGACGCACAGCAAAAAGCATGCCAGAGTGCCGCTGATTTGAATGTGCATGCTCTCTAATGATGGCGCACCAGCCTTTTTCTTCTGTGTCAATTTACTGTAAAATATAGTTCAGGTCCACATAATAGTCACATAGTTAAAGCTCATATGTCTTAACCCTTTTAGCCATCCATTATAATAGCTGTTGAAGCATTTGCACACTATTTGTGCTCCGACTGTTCTAGCACCATCTACATGTGCTCTCTACATGCACAAATTGTTCTCCATTGCTTCCTCGGATAATCATACAGAACCCAAGCACCAGCGAGTCCTTTAGCTCCAGACAGAGAAAGCAAAAGCAGTGAGAGGGACCGGTGGTGTGAAGTGACAAGGTCAGCAGGTTCTCTTGTCACTGTACAGAATCTTCCGGATAAGTGAAATAAATGAGGCAGTGTTAGCTGCTAACGGAACGCATGTCACCGCGATGCTAAAGGCTAACTGCCGACTGCCACGCCTTCAAATCTCTGGGTAGGCTAAGCTTCAGCATCAGCGTAGACATCCTGTAAAAGTGTATGGGAAAAGTGCAATGGAAGCAGATCCTCGTGTAGTGCAGCTCACAGATTCAGTTTATACAGGAAGCAAGGCAGAACAGCATAGATGCAATGCTAAGAAGGCAGCTGTTCGCTAAACATCAGCAAATGCGGACAAATCAGAAAACCACTCTAAAATATTACTTGCATCTTAATCATTAAGAGTCACATTAATAAGTGGAACATTCCTTTCTGAAAATAATAATGAACATATTACTTCGTTTTCAATATTGTTTTCTTTTTTAATCAATTTATAGATTTACATCCTGTTAGTTTTTCATGAAATGTCTTCAACAAAAGCCAGTTTCCTAATGACATCATCCTCTAGGAAGTAAAATAATTTTTGGCTGGAAAACAACAGCACAAACATCAGTAAGTAGTTTGTTTCCTGGCGTTAGTTCCAGTCCATTTTGTGTTTATAGATTATAGAAATGTGCGTATTATCAAAATATTCTGTACAAATAATCACGCTAATATCTTTAAAGATGAAAAAGTAAAAGATTAAGAGTCCAGAAGGTACTGCTTGAGATGAATTATATTACTTACAACAGTTGCTTACATATCAAAATAATGATCCACCCCCCCATCCCCCAAAAGATTCATTTCACATTTTCATTCAACAGTGTCAGGTCCCAGATGTAGAAAATCCAATTGAGGCAAAGCACAGGAGACTGTACTCTGCATTTGTGTTTTCTTAATGTAGCATTTCCATACAAGCAAACTTTATTGGAAGATGCTGCATTATAGTTGGACGGGACCTCAAGACGTAAACGTAATCGAATAAGTACGCAATTTGTGAAAAGTGGCCGATGTCCTGAGTCTAGCCCCCATCCTCTTTCCCCCATCCAGTCCTCTCACAATTAAACATCCACAGCACACAGAAGAAGGGATTCATGCGGAAAGTATGTAATACCATTAGCGGATATTTCAAAGTGGACTTATATAGCTCTGTGTGTTTTCTTTTAATTAGAGTCCAATTATTTTAATGGCAAAGTTTTATTTGGATTATTTGTATTCATATACTTTCACACTGGACGCATTCTCCTGTTTCTTTTCCCATTTTTTCACTTTTTCTCTCTCTCTCTCCTGTTTATATTTGTCTTGGTCTCTAATTGTCTATTGCAGTGAGTCAGAGCCGCGCTACAAGAGAACATAAGTGCAACATGTTGAGGCTATTTCTCCCTGAGAAAACTCTGCAGGGCTGTACCAGTGACAGTGTTAGTGAGGGGCTAATGGAGCAGTCTGAGTGTGTGTGGTTGGGCGCATACGTGTGTGTAAGGCTATCCCTTCGCCCCTGTGCTGACCCCTTTGTGGGCCTGAATTCCTCAAATGTTTGCAGGATCAAGTCACTTAATCTGTGTCTCTGCTCGAACCCCAACGCACTCGGGCCTCGGAGGGAAGTAGAGATAAAAGAAAGGGGAAAGCCACTGAGATTGAGATGGAGGGGAGCGCTTGTAAGAGATATACTGTATATTGAGAGCCTGGTTTCAGTCAGTAGGCAGTATGTATTATTTCACACTACCTCGTATTGTCCTCCGCCAATTGTTTTTGACAGGTAAAACGGTCAGGGAAATCGGCAAGGGAATTCTGTGTATTCCCACAAAATGCCAGGCATCGGCATTTAATCACAGAGTCTACGGTGTGAAACTGCTCTCTATTGAAATGTAAGAATTTGCTGCGCCAGGAATGGGGCGCATCCTCTTTACGTTGAAGACTATTCCGGAGGGATCGCTCCATGAGATAGAATTCCGTTTGCGTCTCCAAACACTATTCCTGTCGCCCGGCAATCACCGGCGCTCCCTTCATCAACTTGCAACAGCTCCCTTTTGATAGGAGCAATTCATAATTTCAGCTCCGTGTCACACTCGCACAACCGCGGCCCACTCATGCCTAATAGCGAGCGAGTCTGAGGCAGGAAGAATGGGGCTAAAACACGTCTGAGCCTTGAGAAATATTTGAGGATCAGTCAAAGATATATTCCAAGAACTCGAATGCATAATGTATTCGGGGGCCTCGCGAACATAAGCCGCTGTTTTGCTCCGCTCCTGTTTCCCGCTCAATCACGATGATGAAACAACAGAGGATGGGTGGAGGGTGGTGGGTTTAGAGGCAGGTCGGTCCTCCATGCCGGGCTGTGTGCTCGTCTCGCGAGTTCCTCTTCCTGGGTGAAACGACAGTCGTGTGGTGGGGGAGCGAAGGACTCCTCAGTCAGTGCGTGACACTGCTGTCAGTGCATGCATTAATTATGCAGCCCGGGGCCACGGAACAAGAGCGGGAATGTGTAAGACTAAGATGGAAAGATAGGGAGGGAGAGATGAGAAAAGAAGGAGATGGATAAAGGAGATGTGTGTGTGACAGGACAAACAGTGGACTCTGTTTAAGAAATGGCTCCAGAATCCATTTTAACCTGGAGGATTTCTGTAGCGGTGCAGGGTTGACATTACAAATGAAGTCATTATAATTGACGTAAACCTGCTGTGACCCTTAAAGCCAGTGTGAAGTCAACAATAACCTGTGTATTTTCTTAACGCGCATTACTGCTCTTATTATGAGCTATTCATTGGTGTTTTATCCAAAGGAAAAAAACAATGGTCTTGTAATGTTCAAAATGTAACTTGGTCTTTCTGAGAAACGGTCTTCCTTGTAGTTTTATTTTAATGCAATTAATTTAGTTGAAGTAGTTGTTAGTATAGTTCGTATTATTATTTAGCATTTTCAATTTATTTGATTTATTATTTATTTTAAGTTTCAGTTTGATTTAGTTCTAGATTTTATTTTTATTTTTAGTATTTTAGGGATGGCAAAGTTAACGTGCTAATTTCAAATGTTTAACGTCATTAGATTTCTCAACAAAGTTTATGGTTAGCTACTTTTATTTAAATGATGATGGGAGTTTTCTTTCAGGATTCACTACTTTGATACCAAAAACATGCCCTCTTCGATAGATTGTTTGGCCAAAAAAGAGAAAAATTTGGTGGTTTGCGAATAGCATTTTACGTTGAATGGTTTTAGTTGAATTTATGCGCCATGTACACTATTAGTTACCAAACAGCTTGTAGATGAACCGTTCAAGCGTCCTGTGGAAAAATACCTCTGAAATATCGTCTTGGAAGATAGTACTGTTAAAGTGAAGAATCCAGTTACAAACTCATCCAAATAACCAAGACTTATTTACATTCGGCCAAGTGACTGTTTGGACAAAAGTTTGCACGTACTTGTTCATTTTTGCCGTCTGTGTTGTGTAGACAGGGCCAGCTGTGTTTAAGATATGACTCTGCTTTTTAAGCTGGACCAAACTGAACTGGACATGTAATGACAGCGAATCGCCATGGCAGGCAGCTCTCCATGAGAGATTCTAATTTTATACCCTGTCCTAGATTTAGTACAGCCTAGCACAGCAGTTTCCTTCCTGTGTGCAGACACATACTTACGGCTCACAGTGCTGTCTCCTTTCCTGTCACTCATCCTGCATCATCCACCATAATTCAGAGGTGATGCCTCATGACTTCTCACTGCCATCAGCCTTCTGCTCTGTAAGTGTTCCAAGGTTTGAATCCGTGGCTGTCAGGATCTCTTCTATATGCAGGGATATATATTCTGCTTGTCTGGGCAATACAGCAGAGGAGCTTTTCGAATAGTGCTAATTGAGTCAAATGCAAAAAGTCGGGAGTTTTATTCTGTTGATCTGGAGTTGTTTCCATGAACGCATGAATTCACTGCCATTATTCCCTGCGAAGACTTCTGCGTCTTTATAGAGACTTAACCCTGGCGGATCCGGCATGCTCGCTTTGTAGCGTGCACAATTTTGATCTCAGGAAAACTGCTGTTCCGTAACTGTCACCTGTCACTTCCATTTTTCCACAACACAAAAGAACATATCTTGTATTACATGGTATTCCACAGGGGTGTTTCTCTTTCCTTCCCCTGATCTCTGCAGTTATTGAAAAATAAATGCTGTTAACTACTGTTTGAGTGGGCTTTGATTCAAATGGCATGAAAAGGAGCTGGTTGCTTTACTCTCAGGGAGCACAATTGAAACCATTAACGAATTATTCACTCTCTCTCCGAATGTATTCATTTCTTTATTCTACGTGATCATACATAACCATATTCCTTTTGACGGCAAAGTATAAAAGCAATATTAGCAGCCCAACACAGCATGGAGCTACATTGCCCCGAACGGCACGGTTCTGTGGAAAGAAGTAGGTGGCACTGAAAATCTATGGATTCGTTCCCTGAGGAATGACACGCGTATATAGCTTTAACTTCAGCCTCTGTTATACCTTAAACAAATTCTCGCCCGCCCACAGACCTCTTAAATATTTAATTTGACATCTTTTTAATCCGTCACTACGCCGTGATGAAGTAATTGTCACATGTCGGGAAAGAGGGAGAGGAGGAAAAAAAAAAAGATTAAATTATACTTTGAAATGTGAATTGAAGTGATTTAAAAGGTGCCGGGCTCTTATTTGTTTTAGGACCTCGAGTAATAAGCCAAGGCTAAGAAGGATGACTTTTCTCATGTACTTGTGTGTTTATCTGAGGGCTTTGGCATTACAAAGCCGGAGTCCCTGGTGATTTGCCCGGGCTGGCGTACCCTGCGATCCAGAGGCTGGTGGGGGCTTCAAACCATAACCTGTACTAATGGAGTTCACAGGTCTGCTCACTCACACACACACACACACACACACTCGCGCTTCCAAACTCAGCAGTGCCGTATATGACCGATGACATTTCGCGAGTGCTTTTAAAACCTACGCCTAAGCTATTGACCTTGGTTTTGCTTGGATAATGTGGAGCGGGAGGCAAAGGATTTGCCGGTTGAAGCGAAAACCTTTCTGTGTGTGAGACAAACTCCTGAGCTCGTGCACGGCGACTAACTGTCTTTTCTTAGCATGCATGATCTTTTCTGATCACAGATTAGCTGTCACGAGAAAGGTGTAATGCCCTTCTATCTCATCTGCAGAGAATGGGAACAGAACAGTTTATACCCATAATCCCTAGGGGCTGAGTAGAATCCAACGTCCACAGTGTTTATCGGACCCTCACAATTTAATCAGTTTAAACAAATTATCAGCATCATTTGCTCACATTCATGTCATTCCGAAACTGTATGACATTCTTTCTTTTGGGGAACCTAAAAGTAGATATTTGGACAAATGTATTTCTTTAAAAGTTTACAGGACATCAAAAATCTTTGTTGCCAACTTTCTGCAGAATATTTTATTGTTATATTCCAGAGAAGAATGAAATCATAATGACGTTAAATAAATTATAGATTTTTTTTTTTTTTGGATGAACTGGCCCTTTAAATGTGACTATTTAATTCAGACTCGTATTTGTCTTTCTGCGCTTAGCTTTTTTTTCTACATCTACCCCCTGATTTCCTCTCACCCTGGCATGGGAGGTGTGTGTGCCTGCTTGTGCCCGGCTGGTGCCCAGCTTTGCAGGGCATGGCGCCGAGAGCAGCGGGCAGACCCTTCAGGCTCTCTCTACCTTTCATCCACTGCTGAAGGTGAAAGTGCCCCCTCAGGGTTACTGAGCTCTGCCCCTCCCAATGGCTGCTGTGCAGGGAGTCAGATAGAGGAGAAATGATTAAAAAAACGAGAACTGCTGAATTCGCCCTTGTCTACTGTATAATGTATAATAATGAAGGTGTTTTTTCGTGTCAGAAATTAACTTTTATATTAAGGAGCAATGTTTGTCCCCTGGAGTTGTTCTTCTGGGCTTTTTATCTTTATGAAGGCTTATTTTTTTCGTACTATATTAAAACAAGCAACACGTTGCCTGCTTGCATCAAATTCTATGAATCAATTACTGGAAATGTATTCTCAGTTGAATAACTATAGATGTTATTAGCAACATTAAATTAACATTACATTTAAAGTAGCTGCAAATAATACTATCTATCTATCTAGCAATTCGTATGCCATTAATAGAATGTGTTCACGTGTTCATTGAAAAGTATTGTTCAGGAAGGCAGTACACACACACACACCCACCATTACCAATGGCAGCTAAGATTTATGAAGTCCACATGTTTAATACATTTCATTTGGTCCATGGGATTTGTACTTGCTTTGGGTTTTTTGTGCGTCCACTAGTGAAATATTCAGTCCATGCTCAGCCAGTATTAATAAGTAACTCCAGAAGAGACGGAAAGCACTGCGTGCATAAACATTAGCCCTTATAGACTTCCTTGAGAATATAAGGACTGCAAAGTCCATGTTGAGTGCTATGAAGCCCCAATACATAATGTCCCAGTAAGCAACGGCCTGTTGAGAAATGGAGAGCAGTGTTACATACTCCTGCAGGTCTCTCTAGTATCTTAGGCAGTCAGATATGGAGAGTGTGTAGACTAAGCGTGAAATACCGCCCAGGTGAATTTAAAGCCCATGCCGGCTCCCATTTTCAGGAGGAATCCATTCATTTGTATACACATCCTATGAAGATGGTAGCTGGAGGAGTGCGTGAGGCAAAAGGGGGAGGAATGATAAAAAAAACAAAAATAAACAGATTACTCCACTGCCTGGTGCGGTCACTAAATATTTGCTTTGCTTAAGTGCTGTTGGTTTTACAAAGGAAATAAAAGAGAGCGAGTGAGGGATGAAAGCAGACCCTCTGCTCTGAGATACCTGCTAAGCAGGTGAGAGTTGTTTTTAGCAGAGTGTTTGCTTATCTAATGGGCTTTCCATTTTGATGGCTGGAAGTGTCATCACTTCTCCATTTAGGCAGCAAACAGGAAACATGGGTTAAGAGAGAGATATAGAGAAACAAAAAGATTGGACTCTCTTGACTGCATGAGTAATGAGGGCTAAAGAGAGTTCACAACCTGACTAAGCAGCTAGCTGTGTTAGCTGCTGCCCGTAGCGTGGTACTTGCTAGCACTTGTGTTCGTTTCACCCTTGTGGCCGCAAATGCACTTGCGAAGGCGGATGCTTTTGTTTACATGGGTAATGCGGGTGTATTTAATGTTGACAGATATGGCTTTTGGGTGAATGCTAGCCGGGGTGGATTGAGGGGCCCATAATGTGGCTGTCATCTGCGTGAACAGAGGTTGAAGAGAAGCAGCCCACCACTTTTTTTTTTTGCGCGGAACCCGCGCTCCGTTCACTCACCGCCTCTTGTATTTATGGACTGGTTTTACTGGCCTCAGACATGGCGCTTTTACACCGATCTGCTCAGACTCAGGGTTGTTCGGACATTTACTTTATTCCTGGTCTGAGTAACGTTCTCATGTAAAAAAAAGAGAGAGAGAGAGATATTGCCTGTAAACCAAGGGGAATGCAGAAATACACTCGCATAGGCACTGACAAAGTTCTTACACTGAGAACCTGTGGCATTTACACTCTAAATATAACATGCCACAATCATGACAATGTTTGAGGTCAAAAAATTAAAAAAGGGAAATCAAGTCACATTACGCAATATAAACTCCCGGTTATGAAAAATAAAGTAGTGTCTGTGCCAAAATACTGTAATGGTGGCAGTCATTAGTGAACAAAAAATAGTGTGGTAACAGAAAAAAAATCATTACTTTATAAATGTCTTACTTATTATAATACTAACTGTAGCTGTACCAATTTTGCTGTATTTTTGTTGGAAATTGTTACCTGTGAATGTATGCATGAATAGTAGCAGTTAAAATGAACTACAAATACACACTTTATTTCATGCAAACTTTCGTGCCTCAATGTTTGTTTCCATGAAACCAAAATCCATTACCAAGACATTTCTGTCTTATTAATAACCCCCCCCCCCTGCAATACGCATTTATATTCAAATCTGTGAACTGCTGCGAAGCTCCAAAGAAGCAGGCAGAAGTCATCTGCGAAAGTCTCTCTCGCGCTAAGCCCTCGAGTTTATATACACAAACACACAGAGCGCAGAAGAAACGAAAGGGAACAACGAGAGCGAGCGAGACAGCAACAACCCCTCCTCATCCTCCTCTCCCAAATCCTAAACACTGTTTACTCATATTTTAAAATCAGCCTTTCCACTGCCCCACTGCGAGGATATCGAACTCATTCAAACACGTCATCTTTACCAAAGCTTATTAAAAAGACGGACACAGCAGCGGAGGATCCTCATTTTTCAGTCTGTGCTGTAATTGCCCAACACAGACGGGTGAACAACAATCGCAGAGAGAGGGAGCGAGAGCGGGTGAGCGGAGGCAAGGAGATAAAGGGCTTTAGAGGGCTGGAAAAAAAGGAGGGAGAATGTCTCGGAATCTCTCAATGGACCATGTTCCAATAAATCCCCTTGCATTTCAAAGGGGTGTGGGATTTCACAAACACATTTTGAAAGACGATCCTGTGAATCGAGCGAGCACTTTACGGTATAAGTGCCAGCTTCTTTAAGCTGAGAGAGCGAAAGAGGACGGGGGGCAGGGAAAACGCGAGCGAGTGGGGTGGGCTTTTTGCGCATGTAATGCCTTGTGTTTGACCTGAAACCGCACTGGCTGGCTGATCTTTTGTGGAAATGATATACATGTGGAACAGAAACATAAGGCAATCCAATCTGAAAAGGTCAGTCGCCACTGCAGTCGGCTAGAAAATGGAGATGAAGTGCATGTTTCCCCTCATCTGTTTCATAAAATTGAAAAAAAAAAAAAAGGATAATAATAACAGCCTCAAAGCTTCATCTTCAGCCTGGAACCATTGAACTGCGGTGGCTAAAAGCGTCAAGTCCTGAGAAGAAAGGAGGCACTGAGATTGAATTGTTTGCTGGCGAGCTAGGCTAATGGTGCTGTTGTTGTGGAGGGCTCGCATGCTCTCATTAACCCTCTAGCTCGTTAGCGCCGGCGGTTGCGCGTGCTTGACGAGCCCCGGCATCTCAACCTGACGCATGTCGTGTCAACGAGTGCTGTTCCTCGCCCCGAGACAAAGGCACGTTGGCAAGACACTGGTCCACCCCGACCACAACCGACAAAACGTTATCCCCACTAATGTCTTCCCCTCCAATTAAATCTGTAACTGTTAATTACTGTAATTAGCTAAGCAAGACCTTTCTCTCTCTCTTTATCTCCCTCTCCACCTCTCTTTCTCTTCAGCGTTTAGCGATAAGCTGAGCTCTCAGTTTTGGACTGCTGTTTGTTGTGTGAATGTTCGTGATTAAAATATTAACATATAATTTAAAAGCTAAATAAAAGCTCAGAGGCCACAGTTCAGGCCCTAAACCCTTATTAAGAGATGTGCGAACAAATATGTTTTTTAAAAACATATGGAGTTCATCCATACGCGTAGAAACTAATGCAGGTTTTTTTTTATTATTTTTTTTTTTATCTTTTGTATATGTTTTTTGTGTGTGTGTGGGTGTAATGTTTAATTCGTTACAATATAAGAAATAATCGCTGGAAATGAGAAATGTAGAACAAGTCTGTAAAGTAGGTATGTTTAACAGTAGCACTTAAGTTAGCAATAATACAGAATGTAAATAACCGTACGTAAAAAGAAAACATTACATCAGTCTACATAGTATGATATTAATCCTTACTGAAGCTATAAAAATTAGTCAATCATGAGTAGCGAGTGATTTATTATATTAGCAGGTATATTAGGCTGCTGTCACTTTAAGACCTAATGCACAATATAGCAAAATAGCAATCAATGGACAGTTTACAGTATAATGTATTTATCGCCCAGCCCTATGCTAAATATCTTGTTTTTAAATAAGTGATGACAGAACTGTCCCTTTAATGTCTGGTAAATGAAGTTTACTGTCTTTTACTTGTTTCTTTACGCAGTGATTGGCTGGTGCAGGTTTACGAACCACTGTAGGCATCAGCAAGGGATTCTACAAGAATTTTAGGGAGCGTCTTGCTTGTTCCTTCACACCTGATTTGTGTGCCTGTGCGCTACGTAATGGATTTTGAAGAGTGTTATTGCTGAAATAATTGCGTGCGAGTTGTGTGGTGAATGTGCATCCTCTGTGATTGGAGCTCCGCAGGTTTCCTGCCTCAGGATGCAGAAAACAAGGCAATGCTAATCTGTAATTTGGAGTGTAGTTCTTTCTTGGAAAAAAAAAGAAGAGACCCTTCAGAGGGAGCTCTTTCTCTCCTTCTCCGTCTCTCTCGCTCTCTCTCTCTCTGCTCCAGGCGGCAGAGTCTTTGCTGTGGATTCACTGCAGCCAAATTTAAATGATGGACTGTCAAGTCTGGCACAGAGGACACCATTGCAAAAAGTCATTTCTTTGGCATTGGATCACGGCCCAGCTGTATGTTTCTAACGCTGCTTTTGTTGTTTATCAACACGCCTTTGCACATACATGTACGTTAAAAAGAAAAAAAGATGCGCACATGCGGGCATCTGACATGCAGGAGCACTCCAGCGTGCTCACATATCACAGCAAGAGAAATGAAGGAACCAGGCAGAGAGGATTCTGGGATTAGAGTGCCTGCATATTACAGCAATATTCACGTCTGCCCAAAGCTTTTTATTCTTGCCTTGCATGCAGTCGTGCTCATGCCGTGTGTGTGTGTGTGTGTATAATGACACTAATACACCAGAACCTGCCATTTGTGTGTGCTGTTTTTATATGTGTATGTGTGTGTGTGTGACCTGGTTTTACATACTTCTCCGTTGCCTAATTAGGCAGTGCTGGAGAAGGACGAGGCGGCTTGCATAGATTAGTTGCCTGTGGGTATTTCATAAGTGCCTTTCAATGACACATTTGCATTATTTGCTGGGGGTGTACATTAAGAGGCACACTACCTTGGCCACAAATGAAGGCCAGGAGCTTAATAAGACAAGAACAAATAACCTAAGCAGATATTAACATGAAATATGACAACCCAAAGCAGGCTAGAAATTGAGAGAGTCGAATTGGAAATGTACAATATTGAAAATAGCAGTGCTCAAAGCACATATACATATTTCATGGAATACTGGGAATGTGAAGATATTTTATATTTGAATGAATGAAGAGACCCCTGTGATCATCAGTAGTGGAGATGGGAAGTTTGATCCTTGGACTAATCCAAATACTAATGCGTTTTTATTGCGAATCATGACTCATGATGAATTCATGACGTATTGTTTTACTTAAATTTATATAATTGCTTTTTTACAAATACATTACAATGCAATGAGTATCAGTCTAACCAATTAAAAGATGATTCATCTGCGCTTTGTTTACTTCGTTTCAATTATGTTATGGATTCCATTTAGTTAAATTATGCAACATTTTGCAAACCACTATATCAAGGAATATGTTCAAACCAGCTGTGAATTAAAACCAGTAAATGGGGTAACTGGCCCTGACACTATGTATGCCGAAAAATGCTGGCTTCAGCATCTTGACTAGTGACTAATTATACATACAGGCTAAACAAATGATTGAATAAAGCTCAGCCTGGCCAGAGCCAGTGACCCCGTGAGATCCAGCACAGGAGCCCATGCTGAATAGGTCCCGTCAGGTCACTGTGTGTGAGAGAGTGTCGATCTGTGTCGCTGAGGCCTTGCTCTCTGGTTTGGCCGGCCTCCACATAGACACACAAACAGGCCTGCTCGCTGACCACTGTGGTTCTTGGCCCCAGGCCGACTCCATGTCCAGGAGGGCACACACACACACAAAGAGGCAGTGACAGAGGCCCTCTTGTTTAGACACTCTTACTCTTTCTCTCCATCTCTGCCGCATTTTCTCCGTCCTCTCCCTCTGGACTCTCACGCTGCGTGTCACTACAGACAAATGTCAGCTCCTCAACGGGACAGTGATTAATTTTGGTGTGCTTGGCGAAATGTCTACAAGATGTTTGTTTGGGTTATCTTTTCCCACCCCTGTCTTCTTTCCCCTCCTCCTCTCCCTCACCCTGTCACAAACCTCTCTCCTGGGGAGAGGAAACACATCATCATCTAGGGACATCCAGGCTACCTGAACTGACAGGAAATCCTCTACTCTTGACTGCTGCCAGTTTTAGTCACGTCTCTCACTCTCTCTTTCTCCCGCTTTCTTTCCCTCCTACTCTATTGCCTTTTAAAATTCAGATGTTTAAACTTGAATGCCCTATCCCAGCTCTGAGGTGTGTGTGAGTGTGTGTATTGTCACGCATCGCTGTCAACAGTCCTGATTAGCTTATCATTCTGTGCGGAGGGAAGAGATACCGCATATCATCAACATCATCTTCCTCCCAGTCCAAGTTGTACTGCTCCATCATTTCTCATTCCCCCTGCATTCACTGACATGGTGTTGTCCAATCTGCAAATACTGATCATTTTTCAGCCTTGTAGTGCATTTAAAAATTGTTTGGTTTAGCCTTGATTTCTTTTCTTTTCTTTTCTTTTCTTTTCTTTTCTTTTCTTTTCTTTTCTTTTCTTTTCTTTTCTTTTCTTTTCTTTGAGGCATAAAAGCTTTTTTGAATGCACAAACATAAAACAGCAAAATATATAACAAATATATAATGATATAAAACAATAAAGAGTTTATTTGCAAAAACAGATTACTCTATTTTTATTTATTTTCAGAAATAATGTTTTCGTTGTTGTTGTTTATTGTGCATTCCAAGTAATATCAATCAAACTGCAATCAGATTGTTTTGACTGTGTAATAATCTTAAATAATAAATAACTTAAATACAGGTAATACAATTAAAGTTTACTGAAAGTATGTTTTTATATATATTAAAACGTTTATATATATATTAAAAAACTACAACAGTTGTTGAATGTGAATTAGAGAAATGTTGGTATAATTTATGCTAAATGAATTTTTGATTAAATAGAATCTAAAATTTAATTAGTTGCAATTTTCTTAAAAAAAAAAATATATATATATATATATATATATATATATATATATATATTACATACAGCTGAGTGCAACAAATTATCTGAAAAAATCTGCGAAGTCTGCCATCTTTTCCCTAAAATTACACTGCTTTGTGTCTCTATAGAGAAAATAAATAATATTTTTTGCATCTGAAATCCAACTGTTGCGCTATATAAGCATAACGCATTCCAGACTTTATCCCAAAAGCCTTGCTCTCTCACTCTCTGTGGTATAACTTTACATTTAGAAAATGTCCAGCATGTTAAGTCTGTCAAATTCGACAAGCTGGGCAGGCAGTGTGCGGTGGTCTCGCGGTACAGCGGTCCCCGACTGTGGGGAAATTGAGAGCCTCTAGCGTGTGACTGGGGCTCTTATTTGAGCTGGCTGAGTCGATTTGGTGGGAGGGCGCAGTGCGCTGGCCTCCCCAGTGCAGTCTCAGGTATGGTAATTAGTCTGTCATTAACATTGGGAATAGCTAATGTGTATTAATGTGTTAATGGCATGTTAATTACCCTACATGTGAGAGCGAGAGAGAGCCCGGAGGCGCTTTCCCTCAGCGTTGTCTTTGCCATGTGGATGTAGGCCAAGACTCATGTATGGACACACACGTGCACAGAAAAAGATGTGCTTGAATGTTGTGGTTGTTTTACTTGGCAGAACAAAAGATTTTTAAAAGTGATCTGATCTGCTTTGATCTTAATGGAGATGTAGATTGTGTTATTTGAGATATGTGTGTTAGTGTGCACATCCATATCCAAAAGCATATCATATGTGGTTCCAAATGCATCTTTATTCGTTTTGGATCACTTTCCATTGTTTTTAAACTGATTTAATGATGTTTCTCTTCCCTAACCATCTCACAACCACTTTTAGATTTTATTTAACATATTATTAAGTGCATTTATAAAGCCATTTTCCTTATGCAGACTTTTAGTCTGTAAAACCGGCCCCACATACACGCTTTTCATGGTCATGAACGACCGAGCAATGAGCCGCTATGAGAGAGATGACCTTTCTAGATATTGACAGGAAATAAATTCCCTTTCGATTAGTTAGCTTTGGGAGACCTGCGCCGGTCGATGCAATTAGACGTGCCGAGGTGTCGATAGGCAGCGGTCTGCTGCAGAGCAACTCATTGAACAGAAAGAGAGGGGATGAGGGGTTATGGGGTCAGTCGGAGGTGTATTGAACTGAACTCACGGACCGTGGATGCGTGAAAGAGAGCACTCGAGAAGAAATCACTGTAAGACAGTGCTCGCACGCAGGAGATAACTGAATCACAACAAATTTCTTTCTTTCCTGTCTCCTCATGTTGCTTCATAAAACCAGATGCTCTTCGTGATATGAACGAACACAGAGAAGTATTTCTGCTGTCAGCACGTCACAGTTGGATTTCAAACTGAAAACAAACAGTTTAGTTGTCTAGATCGGTGTTTCAAGTACTTTTTTTATCTATATAAACCATCAATATATCATCTTTTAAACTTCTTCAAAAGTTTGGGGGCAGTAAGATTGTCATTTTATGTATTTATTTTAATAAACTAATACTTTTCATGAAGAAAAAAGAGAAGATAAATAGTGACAAAGTTTCAATAAAAACGCAGATTGCTTCAAAACTGTTTATTGCAATGTTTGTTATGTTGTTTACAGTCGAGTCATTTAGCTTATCCGCACGCGCACTTTACAAAATAGATGCTGAGGAAACGATTTTTTCCATCTGAATGAAAGCAGCATTAAATTAAAAAAGTCTAGTGCCTAAATGTCACTAAATTGTCACTGGTGTGTGCGTGACTGTGGGTGACAGGACCTGAATGTCAAGGATGGGTGGCTAGTTGTGGTCGTTATGTTAACATTATGCCACGTCGCCAAAAATAAAACAGTGCATGGGAAACGGCTTTGGTGTGTTAGTTGCAATGCACTATGCATCAAGCTATTGTAAACAAGCTAATGTTAACTAGATAACTAGTAACGTTTTAATCGCTAACATAGCAGATATGTGGTAAATGACGTCGGTAATCAGCATTTTTCCCACAACTAATTTATTAACGAATCAGCATCAACTAGAATAAATAGCATTGCTTTATTTAAAGTGAATAAAATCCCGTACTTACTGCAGTTCAACAACTACTAGTAAACAGAGCCCCAGCCACATATATGACACATACACGTGTAGCGTAGGTGAGATGAGCTGGGAGAGTTGGCAGTGGGCCAAAGGAAGGGGAGGGGGAACTCAACCATGTATTTCGAAATGCATTTTTTGCATTTGTATTTATTTCCTATTTATACAATTACCTTGGCTATACATACATATATTTTTTTAAAATAGACAGTGCGATTTATTTATTTTTTTTTATGATTTTGAGGGGGGCAGGGGGATGTCCGAGGATTGCCCCCCTCAAAATCATAAAAAAAAATAATATATGTATGTATATATATGTAAAAATAATATATGTATTACGACCATGATATATGTATGTATGTATGATATATATATATATGATGTAGATATTTATTTATTTATTTATATTTTATTTATATATACATAATAAATATACACAGTACACACACATCTATTCTGTAGACATATATTCTGTAAACAAATACAATTAATAATTAATTATGACTTTGAATTATTTGTGCTCATTTATTTGATCATAAATATATTTATTTATTGTATGTGTGCATTTATTTATTTATTTATGAATAAACAAATAAATGGTCACAAAAGACTTCAAAGTTATTAAAACCTCTTATTGATCCCAAGTTTTCAACAGCAGCAGGATTTAAGTTTGCAATAATTGATGGTTTTCAATAATTAAAAAAAAACATACTCCAGAAAACCTTAATTTTAGTTTCGAAAAACTTTTTAGAAAAAATCATTTTCATGAACTGCTTCTACTTTGACAAAAATTACATTAAAAGTGAAGATGTTTAGCTATAAATTACAGAATTGCGCTGAATTATTTGAAACTTTGAATAGTCCTTATGTTTTCATTATTTCTTATTTAGACATTTATTTGATTTATGTTGATTTAAAGCAAAGCTGTAATCCCTTGTCGGGGATCACTGTTCTCAGGTTTGTGTTAGTATTAACAAACACACATCCTCACAGAGTCGCTGACCACACTGAAGAAAAAAAACGACTCTCAGTGGTGCTCGTGTGTGCGTTAAGAGCTTGGCACGCTTCAACACTGCACATTAACTCAGCGGGGATGAGTCTTTATGGCTCTCACAGCCACTCTTAAGTGATGGGAGTAAACAAGGTAGAGGTCAGAGGTCAGTCGTAAGGTTATGCCCAGTGCCTAAGGGACAGATTGAGGCAGAGAGACAGAGAGAGCAGGTGTAAATTCACTATAATTGTTGTGACGGCACGCAGTTGTCAAATTCTTGTCTATAACAGTAACACTGTCTTTTGTATTAAAGCATAAGGCCTGTTTGCACAGCATTGTTGGTGCTGGACCTACTGTACGCTTCTAGAAATAGGCACTCCTTACAGTGTGAAACAGGCCTGAGTGTATTCAGTCGTCTTTTGTTCACAATTTTTTTAAAGATTCGTAACACACCAGCAACAGTTCCCCCTTCATCGTGTTGTTCATTTTGAGCTGATGAAATCGAGTGACAGGCCTAAAGCACAGCACTTAATTGGGGCTGGTTCTTCGGCGTACTGTGTATTTTTAGGGAACTTGTGAAGGTGAAGCTTGGCCTCCATTCTTCAAACGAGCTCCCAACCCCCTATTGTCCATTTACTATGATACCCGCAGCGTTGCATCAGACCCAGCTGCTCGGAACAGAGCTTTTTCTGTCGCCTTGGCTCGGGGTTTCAATCCTAAGGAACTTGCGTCAGACAAAAAAAAAAAGTTTCAAGGCATTAAAACGGAATGTTTCGTACTACTACCTGGGATTGTTGCGTCAGGTAAAGGGTTTGGATAAAGGTGCACAGTGTTTACACACATGCTGTCAAGCTTAAGCTGAGAGAGTGAGGTATTAGGTAAATCCAGTGCGGATATCTGTGACTAAAGCAGTGGAAATTCTCAGCTGCGTATTTGCGGCTTTACTGCCAATGAGAGATCTAATCGCCTCAAAGCCTATTTTACCAGTATCACGGCACGATGTTTACATTGCTCATCCTAAAAGTGTTATTAGCTGCTTAGCTTAAAGGAAACCGCAGGCCTCGGGATGAAATAACCCGCTGTGTGGATGTGATAGCACTAATTCATTTCAGACATATTGGGGTTTAGTTTGAAGTGATAAAAGTGTTGTTACAACTGAGGAGATTTGCTTGTTTCTTATTTGTCTGGATCCTCCGTGAGCTGGAAGTTATATGAATAGTGATGCTATAATAAAACAGATAAGAATGAAGATTAAGAGAAGCGAACGGAGAGAGAATATTTCAAAGCGAAAGGAAGGAAAATATGGTGAAATTATGTGTGTGTATGAAGCAAAGGATAAATTATTCAAAATTTCTGGTTAAAATGCATACTCTAAGTTTTTTGGATATGCTTTTTGTATTCAAAATGGTTTCATATGGTTTGGAAAACATTTATAGCATTTTCAACTGAAGTGATGTTCGTTTGTTTATTTGTTATTATTATTACCATTTGACATGTTATTAATATTATTACTGTTATTATTATTAAGGATTATTGTACTTTTTATTACAGTTATTGTGATTTTTTTAAATATTTATAATTTTTTTTAAAAACATAGTTTATAGTATTTATTTAATTCATGTATTATGTATTGATAAATATTGTTAATATTATTAAATTAACATTTTTGGAATTTTATTGACGCAGTCATGAAGATAAATTTTCCTTTAAATATTTTTTTTTTGTACAATAGTTTTTTTTTTTTTTTTTACAAATTGTCCAAACAAAACAAAAAGACTTAAAATAATTAAAACATGCTCAACATAGCAGATACATACACACACACACACACACTTATATATATATATAGATAGACATTCATGTGTGTACTGTAGATTTATTTATACAAAATATATATAAATATATATATATATATATATATATATATATATACACAAACATATTATGTAAACAAAAATGCATCTGGATCTGATTAATCATGATTGATCATTTGACATTTAATGTGTGTGTGTATATATATTTATATATATATATATATATATATATATATATGAAACTATATATGAACATTTTAAAACGTCAAACATGATAAAAGAGAGGACTGAAGAACCCTAAAATACTTTTGGGGGCGAACGGGGTAAAGATTCGACAGGAAATGACTAGACTCTTATTTCTGTTGTTAAGAGAAAGTGGCCCCATAAAGCACAGCACTGTTTGCTTCAAGCTCTTGCAGCAGGTGGAGGTGGAAGAAAGGAGGGGGTTCGTGTCTACAAACGTGCCCATTATGGATGGCTCTCCTGGGCTGCTGTGGCACCAATACACCAGGCCTGCAGCCTGGAGGGGCCCGGCGCGCTCTCCGCACAGCCGAGTAATCATTTTTATCCCCGCCATTTCCCAAATAGAAATGGACACGTATGATAAAAGTGTCAGGGCCAGTGTGGGCGACAGGACCTTCTAACTGCATTACATGTCACATCCTCACGTCCCTCTCTGTTTTGCTTTGCCTGCGAACGGTCGTGTTATTGCTCGCAGGAACTTGGCGGTAATATACAGTGCGAGACAAGCAGCTCTTTATGGCCTCAGATTATTTGGTTTGAATGAAAGTGCTGATTTATGTCTGTTTAAGTGAAAAGCTCTGTAAATTCCCTCAGCTGCGTTTCCTGTTCTGGTCCTTCAGGAGCGACTGAGCGGAATGGTAGTGACAACTGAGGCTGGTGTGGAAATGTGTCAGTTGTGGTGTATTTAATATACCTGACAGAAACGTGAAGAAATAAACCAACCTCAAAAACTAAGCCTTAACCTCCTCTAACGTAACACAAATCAAACGCAAACCCAAACATGCTCATACTTGCATATCATACCCGGCGAGCACGCAAATCATCGCATCATCTGGAAAGTATCATGCTCATTTTTTTTAAAGCCATAGTTGTGTACAAACCTCTGATAAACATCTAAAACCGCAGACAACATCTGCTAAATGTCATTCTAACATCTGACAGAGAACATTTTGGCTATCGAATCACATCGAATCAGTGTTATAGTAAACTAAAACTAAAACCTTAACTGTATACAATACAAAACATTTCTCATTTTCATTTGTTTACTTGATGTACTTGATGAATAATAATAGTAAAAAATCAAAGACACAACAACATTTTACAAAATGGAACTCTTTTACTAAATTAGTAAAAAAAAAAATAGAAACATGAAAATGTAAAAATTAAAATTAATTCACAGTATTAACAAAAACTATATAATTTTAACAAGTACTTAAATCATTAAAACTCAAATGAAATTCATATAAGTTATAAAAGCATTAATAAAAGCGTATAAAATTAATAAAATTACAAAAACAAAATTACTCTAAAATTAAAATAAATGAAAAAAAAATTAAAATAGGAAATCATGGAAATAACAGGTAATTCTAAATAATAACACAATAATAATAAAAAGTAATTAAAATTAAAATAAAATAATTAAAATAATTAAAAAAAGTATTAATTCATATAAAAGTTTTTTTTTTTAAAGTTAAACAAATCATAAGCATTAAACATTAAAATAAAATTTATATAAGATAATTAACTAATTAAAAAAATAATTAAAGAACAACAAAAAAAACAAAAATTTAAATAAAATGATAATGAAAATATGAAGGCATGTGAATTCATAAATTCTAAATATAGTAAAATATGATAAAATCTTACTCTATAGACTTGATGTCTTGAAATAACTAAAACTACAAACATTAATAAGAAAAATAATAGTAACGGACACACACACCAAAACAACAACTAAAGCAGCATATTTCTAAAACCAGTATCCCGACTTGATATCTTGACGATTGGTTGGTTGTGTGTATGTGTAGTTGTGTGACTGCTCTTGGAGTCAGTGGAGCAGGGTCATATTGTCCCTGGTGTGGCCTTGGCTCTGTGCGCTGACACTGCATTGTCCAGCACTGCCAGCTGAGCGTCTCACACAAATGACCTCATTCATCCTCGGCCTCTCACACCATTACACCCCGTGGCCTAATATCAACAGCACATACATGCGCTAACACCTGATCAATAGCGCACGGGCCAGGCAGTCTGGGCTGAAGGTGCCGCGTTCTAAATTTGTTGTGTTAGCCGAGTAAATGGTCTCTTCATGTTGACAGCGTCTTGTCTTTGTTTATTTACAAAAGTGGGTTAGCTAGAGTGTCCGTGTTCGCTGGGGTTTGTTTGTACTCTGGGTTTGCTCGCCGCAGGCGTTGATGGATTGTAGGGTTTTTTTTTTGTTTTTTTGTTTTTTTTTGTGGTTGTGCTTTATGGGAGCGAGTCTTGAAGTCTGTTTGCAAAACCGTAAAATGAATGTGTAAATATTTGTTTGTGTTGTAATGTGCACAAGAATTGGAAGCAAGTGTAGTGTTGCAAATGTAAACCCTTAGTAAGTACTGTTAGTGTGTATATATGCAGTGAACTTGTATTTTGTGTGTGGGATTGATCTCAACGACATATAATAAATAAACTAGGTACTGTAGTTGACATAAAAATCAAGCAATGCTCTGTGGCATGGGAAGGCCAGCTATAATAAATGCAGGCATGCACTTTTCCCCCCTATTTTTTCAATTGTTTGTTTGAAAGAATTTAATTTTATTCGGCAAGATTGCATTATATTGATCAAAAGTGAGTAATGTTACAGTGGATTCATATTCTAACTTTCTATTCACCCTGGTTTCAAAAAAAATAAGCAGCACTATTGTATTCAACAATAATAATAATGTTTTTGAACATCAAATCAGTATATTGAAATGATTTCTGAGGGATGATGATGAGTTGCTTTGCATCACAGGAATAAATTAAACGTAAATGAAATATAATAAAACACAAGTTATTTTAAATCGTAATAACATTTCACAATATTCCTGTTTTTACCAAATTTATTCCGGATTTTTATCAAATGTATGACACCTTACTGACCCCAGATTTTCGTGTATTTCTGTATTTTTTTTAATTATTATTATTATTTTTCTTCCCCAATATAATGTTCAGCTACTCAAATGTAAACCAAAATTCTTTAAACTGTCTACCCATCAGGCATACCTGTGTTCTGGTGCGTAACGTATGTGTGTGTGTGTGTGTCTTTGTGTCTCTGTCAAACACACAGAGAGGCTTAGCTGCTTGCCAGGCTTCCACAGTGCAATAATAAAGTCAGTAATCTCCTCATTTAGGATTCAGCATCTCACAGTATCTTAATGAAGCCTGTAATGAAGCTCTCAGAAACTCTCAGAACCCCCAAATCACCCACTAGTTAAACCATCCAAAATACCCAGACCAACCACAGCATATACACACTCGTCTTAGTCCTAGACATTTCTTTGTGCATTTATGATGATGTCTCGCCCCCTGTGTTAGCTGAATAATAGTATGTTAATTTCAGCGTGGTTTTTTTTTCATTCAGTTTTTAAGGCTGTTTTTTATGTATGGCATTTAAAGCTTATGTGTTGAAATGAAAATTAATTGAAATCTATTCTTTACGTCTCCATCAAAAACATCAAACGAAATGGCAGATAACATATAATCGAGGCAGCTCTAGATCAGGCAAACACTGCTACAATGAAAGTCAGAAACGGGACGTGTCCCAAATAAGAGACGGCCGCAGACAGTGTGCATCTTCTTAGAGAGGCGCCGTTACAAATACATGTTAAGATTAAAACGTTTGATTAAAATCTGAACTTTTTCTGCTTCATTATTCTCCTATATGAGTGGAATTCATTATGCAAACACAGAGAGAGAGAAAGAGAAAGAGGCAAGCATGATGAGGAAGTTTGTAATCAATCTTAATGGCTCTTTACTGCTCCAAGGTTCATTATGAATATCAGGCAAACACAATGAGCTATCTTTCACCCTCATATCGATTGCTATGCAAATTTACATACATTTCAAGCAGCCTTGCCTCTGCAGAGAGCAGAACCGGGTTGTATAATAAAACAGTTTGTTAACAACAAAACATAACGGCACTTGTGAGAACACTTTCTCCTCATTATTACACCGTCCTCGTGATTTGGGAACAGCAGGCGAGCGCGTTCAGACACGTGTACAAGCGCGCCTTTCTGTTTAGCATCGCCTCAGCGTGGAGAGGTGCCATCATGCTGTTGAGTGTGTGTCAGTCGGTGAGTGTCCCTGTCATGTATGGCTGTGAGTACACACACCGTGTGTGCAGTGTGCTGTGAAAATTCGAGAAGGCAGCACTGCAAAACAGAGGAAAAACAAATTCGTACCTACGGGCCTTTTCAGCACTCTTTCAATACCCCCAGCGCCCTGATCCATCTCACTTTAACTCAAGCATAGAGATGGGCCGGAGTGGACGACGTATTTTCACTCTAATACAGTCTGTAGTTATGGCCTGTTGTGACAGATAGTGGTATTTGCTGACAGACAGAGGCTTGGTTGCAGAGCTGACTACTCGTGTTATAGTGCGCCTGTAATTAACGCCTGTATGAAATTCAATCATTCCTTAGTAATTAATTCAATCTTTCATCATTCACGAGTCATGAGGGCAACAGACAGACGTGAGCGGGACATTATACGTCTTCGCTTTCTTTCTTTTTCTCACTGTTGCTGGAAAATTGTTGCATTGTGTCTGGTTTAGACATAGTATCCATCACATTCTTTTACAAACTTGTAGATGTTTTTTAAGGGTTAAGTAACTGAAATTAATAGTTTGACAAAAAATGAATATACAATCCCTTTTAGAACATGCCCCCTTGCTAAACTCGTACAAAAACGTTAAATAATATATTTTGAAAAATGTCACGTTTTCCCAAATGACTTTAAAAAAGTATTACCATATATCTTTTGTGTTCCTTCTAGTACGATACATTGATTCAAAACAGTTCAGGAATTTAAAAAGCCTCGTCCTGTCACTGACCGATCCCTTCTTGTTGTTTATCAGGTCTAAGTATCCGCGGGGCTCAGGAGGAGGACCCGCCGGATCCACAGCTGATGCGTCTTGACAACATGCTTCTGGCAGAGGGCGTGTCGGGACCGGAGAAGGGCGGAGGATCGGCGGCCGCGGCAGCAGCAGCAGCAGCAGCTGGCAGTCCCACTGACAACTCCATCGAGCACTCTGACTACAGGGCCAAACTCTCCCAGATCAGACAGATCTACCATACCGAGCTGGAGAAATACGAGCAGGTGAATGACAGTGTGTGCTACACTACAGGAAGACTTTCACCTCTTATATTGTTTACTGAAATTTATATTTAGTAGGTTTTCTTTTCAGTTTAGCTTAAATGAGCCTTTTTCAAACTATAGGAAAAAAAATAGAAAAATTTATGAAAATAATTAGTTTTGTAGAAAATTTTCAAATGTAATTTGATCAATTTTTAAATTTTATAATGTATAAATATGCAAATAACACATTTTTTTATGTTTGAACATTTTTAACATAATTTTAGTTTTTCTAAAACATTCCATTTTGGTGTCAGTATTAAATTAAATTAACAAAAGGGATTTTAAAGTGTCAGCAATGTTCTTGAAACCAATTTTACATAAATATATATGTTATAATACACTGCTTAAAAAATAAAGGAACACTTAAACATCACAATGTAACTCCAAGTCATTCACACTTCTGTGAAATCAAACTGCGCACTTAGGAAGCAACACTGATTGACAATCAATCTCATATGCTGTTGTGCAAATGGAATAGACAACAGGTGGAAATTATTTATAATTACCAAGACACCCCCAATAAATGAATGGTTCTGGAGGTGGTGAATAAAGACCACTTACTTTTGAATGCTGGTGGTGCTTTCACTCTAGTGGTAGCATGAGACGGAGTCTACAACACACACACAAGTGGCTCAGGTAGCGCTACCAGGAGACAGGCCAGTACGTCAGGAGACGTGGAGGAGGCTGTTTAATTCCAGAGGAGTTGCGTAATGACACTGCTTAGAGTCCCCCTCCCCCCCTTTTTCCCCCAGTTTTTCTATTCATTTCAGTCTGTACCTGCTTTCTGTGCTTGCCCAATGGCGACGCTAATGCCGGCCACAGTGACAGGAAGAGTTGTGACTCCGGCGGATGAAACCACAGCAGGAACTGAGACGACAGGTGGTTTGGTCAGAGTCACCTGAGCGGTCTGACCCGGCTGAGCCTGAACGGATCCTGGTGCTGGGACACGTGTCTGAATAAAAAGGCGTATAAAGAGTTAACATGCGTTGAAGTGTGAGTCAAAGGTTTAGTCTGGGTGTGTATGAATGTGCTTACCAGTCTGGCCACTTGTAAGTTGGTGACAACACCTGTTCTGGGCGCAGCGACTGTGGCGATCTGAGGGTTGGACGCTGCTGCCGGTGTGGCGTGAACCTGCTGTGGTTGCTGACTAGATGCAGCCTGCTGACCTTGAGCTGCAGCTACCGTCGCCACAACCTGGTGTTGGGGCATCTGCAGCTTCTGCTTCTTCAACAAGAAACAGACTACTTATTACTGTTATTTCAAACTCCCCGAGAACTTAGCTGATTTTCATTTGGCAGATAGTTTATTAAGATGCGTGTGGTTTAACTGGATGTTTTCTGTAGGTGTGATTGGCTCGTAGATCACTGCTCCATAAAACTACGATCAAGCCATTCTGACAACAACAACACCTTAGACAGAGGTTTCATCCATACTCTTGTCTGATGAAGCCCTCATGCATGAAATAGCTCTCTAAAGAACAACTGACTTTATTTAAGAAAGCTTTCTCTTTTTCTGGCCACTTTAAAATAAATTAAATGCAAGTGTTTTTTTTAATGCTGAAATATTAAAGGGAATCTATTATCAGGCATGAAAAAGGTGAGGGTGGACAGCCAGGTTTGTCTTTTTTTGGCAAAGAAATAAACATAATACGTATTTTCTACCATTATTGAAAAACATATAGTCATCTACAAATGCTTAAGCTATTGCAAACAGAGGAAACCAGAAAAATAACATGTTTGATAATAGTTTCCCTTTGCCATTTTTTTACAGTAGCCAAATAAATTGAATGGAATTAAAAAACCAAGCACAGGTTCTGAAAAAAAAAAAAAATACAGGATTGACATTTGTCTAAAGACATATGTACATCACTAAAATAAAAGGACTCCTCTTGCCCATTTAACTGGGGCCTTGCCCTCCAGTTGAAGCCACGACCAAATCCAGCTGTATTTCAACCCAGCATCCAGCCGTTTAACCAGAGCTGCATCTTTTTGCCCAAACACACTAAAATAATGTTTGTCTAGCGTTAACGATACTTTAGCATTAAATGTAAATGTATCCCTCTTAAGAGTACGTTCACATGAAGTGTCTAAAAATGCGTGAAAAACGTGAGGCGCGTCGCTTCTTTCACCAATTTCAAAGCGAGTGTGCGCTCGCGCTGCTGTACTAGCGTCTGCAACCAGGCAACCATAAAGGCGCTGTCAGTGCTTTGAATTTTAAACTGTGCGGCTCTATTGAGAAAAAAGAGCTTGCGCGCGCAAATCGAACTACATGTAAACAGCCCAGCGACACATCGCGAAGAGCGTCGCGGGACGCTCAGCTTTCACGATTTGAAGTGGCTCAAATCCACTTCATATTATATAAGTTTTAAATAAAAATAAATACCATCCAAGACTGAAAAAAATTATCATCAGATCTACACGATTCATGTGGGTCACCTGTTTTGGCTTCAAAACGGCGAATTTCGCGAATTTTTATCATTTTTATGCACTATTTATAATTTTGACACTTCAAATAATTTGTCATATTTTTCAATACAAAAATGATTAAAAATAAAATAAAATGGAAGTAAACACTGTAAGCAACAATGAGTTAAGAGTAACCTGTTAAATCTAAATCCACTGAGAATATTTTCTCAATTACAGTCTAGGTAATTCTAAACTGCCAAATATTGGACAACAAATCAGCCAACTGCAATTATTAACTGTAGTTGAAATTAATTGTAACTGGATACGTAAAGGGTTAATTCTGGACATGGAAAAACATGGAGGACAGGTTGAGAGACACTGAGCAATACTGTAACTGGATTTAGACATCCTTCACCAGATAAATACCTCAATATAGGTCAGCAAAAGAAATATGGCATCCTCCAGACTAAGAGTGTGTTTACCTGCTGTGGTTTTCCTACTGCTTTGATCTGTGGAGATGCAGCCTGTGGTTGCTGTTGCTGCTGCAACTGTTGTCTGAGTTGAAATTGTTGGAACTGAGTTGGTGTAAGTGGTTTACCCTGAGACAACTGCATACCGGGAGCTAGAGAAGCAAAAATAACGAATTAAGAAAGCAATAAACCAGGTAGATACGATTACACAAAAAACAATGCAGGAGTGTGACTCTCTGAATCGATTTTGCCACCAGAGAACCCAAAAAACGCATGGCTTCTCTAAACATGGCATTTGGTCTACCTGGAGCCACCAGCGTGCGTGTTTGGGACTGACCCGGAGTCAGATTAGTGGACACCACAGCTGATGCGGTCACTGGGGTAACAGCTCTCACGCTTTGACCCGTCGCAATGGCAACAACCTCCGCTGGGGCCGCCGTTGCAGGCACTGCTCTTTGCTGAGTGTGAACCACCTGAGCCGTGGCAGTTCCTGCCGTCTGTCAGAGTAAAATATTTAACACACATAAACAGGAAAGAATGGTACAAGTCAGCTGAAAAGCAATTTCATTAAAAAAAAAACCCCAGATAAACCAGATAAAAGGGAATGTATTTTGTGTGCTACACTTTCAATGTGGACTTTATGTCACACTGCAGGCACTGCTCTGTCAAATCAAATCAGCTGCTAATCTATATATCTGTGTAAGATCAGAACTCACAGGCAGGGCTCCGGGTATGACAGGAGACGCCAGACGTTTGTTTGCCTGAAACTGTCCGGGAGTAACTCCAGCCACGGTGTTTACAATCACATTTCCACTCACTGTAGCTGTCGCTGAAGTTTAAACAGAAATATACGTAGATCAGCACTTGGATGAACGGCACTCAAAACTGAATCACCACTGAATCAGGTAGAAGTTGTGTATTGTGTAATGTGATAATACCTGGCTGGATGCTTGTGCCAGCTGCAGCAGTCTTGATAGCCCCAGTCTGGAGAATCAACAAAACCCAAATAAGATATAGCATATGATAGTTGTATACCTTATATATATATATATATATATAAAAAATACACCCATGTTTAAAAATGTGAGGTTTTTTTTGGCTGAAATTAATACTTTAATGTGTATTAAATACTAGTTTAATACACATTAAAACTTTGGAACAGTTGTGTATACAAAAATAATAAAAGTATAATATAATACAGATCTAGAGCTAAATACAGGGTTCTTACACCTTTTTCAACTTCAAATTCCAGCACTTCTCAAGCACTTTCAAGGTGCATTTTATGCTTTTCTAGCACCTAACAATTGCTTTTTAGGTTTGGTCTCTTTTCTACCTAAAGTTGGTATCTCAAAAAATTACAGTCAGATTTTGTATGGGTGCAGTAACAAACCTTCATGACCAGTTCATGATACTTCATGTGCATTACTATTCAAAATTCATGTAATAAATTAAATCCTGTAATAAATTAAATCCAAAGTCTTGCTGCAAATTAATGAACAACTGTTTCCATGTCAACCGTTTCGAAAATCACTCGCCGAAACGGCAACCTCCCGGCATGTTTTCACCTCCCGCTCTGCTTCAACAGATCAACAGATTTATCTTAAAATTGTATTTAATAAAAACAAATATTCTGTTATTTATCTAACGTTACTGCACAAAAGCAACAAGAACTAATAAAGTAAAAACTTAACATAATCTTGCAGGAGAGGGACTGGAAGATCCGCGCAGGTCTCTAGATTACACCATACACCCATAAGTGCGGACTCGAGCAGAGTTATTTTCGTTATGTCCAATATGCATTTTTAAGCTAAAAGGAAAACTACTACATAAGATGACGAATTATTATGAAAGCAATTCAAATTCAAGCAGGTTCAAGCACTTAGTCCAAAATCAAAGCACTTTTCTAACCTTGAAAACACTATATTAAAAATCAATTTCCATCACCCGTACGAACCCTGTAAATACAAGTGTACATATGGTCCAGTTTAATATCAAACATGCAGTGCTAAAGGAGTCTAACCAGCACAGCGGTGTTGGGGACTGCTGCTGCTCCGGGTTGATTTGGCTGGGTCACTCCCACCTGTGCAGCCGCTGCAGCGGCCTGTGGCTGGGCTTGAGGCTGGGCAGCAGCTCCCTGAGGCTGGGCGGCTCCTGCAGTCTGCTGCTGTTGTTGCTGGGCTAGCTGCTGAGCCCTCTGTTGTTCAGCTAGTGCCTACGCAAGAAAGGATTGAGGAAAAGAGAGGGTTTAAAAAAAAAAAAATGCACAAAAAAATAAACAAAACTTTGTTACTTATTCTAATTATTTTACACATATCTCACCTTCTTCTCTTTTGCGATTCTCTCAGCTCTCTGAGAGGCGACCTGGATAGGAGGCAGAGGCTTGTCGTAGCTTATCCCGCTATAAAACAAAGGACGAGGAATGAATGAGATGCCAAACTGGCTAAGATTGGAAGCAGATCACAAAGACATCAAGAGTTAATACCTCTCAGCCAGCACAGAGGCATGCTTAGGATTCTTCTGGAAGGGATTCATGCCAAGTCTACAAACAAAAACACCAACAATTATTTTTGGCTTTGATGAAAGCATTCTGACAGAATGTAAATGCAATCTTTGTGTGCTGCCTGCACGTACAGTGGTTTTATTGGTGGGCTCCTCTTGCTAGCAATGATTTTCATCAGCTCAAAGCGGCTGTTATACAGTTGGTTCTGGGTGGCGTTGTCATCCTGTGTGTAGATCTGACACGTGCGCAGAGGACGACTATTCTTGGACTGCACAAAAAAGGAAGCTTTACCAAGAAAAAAGCTAATAATGTGAGATTAATTTTGATTTATTATTATTTTTTTTATACCTTGTAAATGCTCTTGGTCTTGTTCTTCTTAGGGTTAGCCTCGTATATTAGCTGTAGAACATTTTGTACAATTAGAAAATGTTAAATGAAAAAATTCACAACCACATGATACTGGTACAATCACTCACTTTGCCCTCCTCTCTGGGAATGATGACATTCTCATAGCGGTTGCGGCATTGTTTCGGCGATCTGTAAATTCTGCTACAGGAGTTGACCACATCGCTCACCAGGTCCCAGTTAGGAGTATGTGCTGGAGATACGATGGTCAGGTTCAAAGGAAGTTCCAGTAATTGCTTCACAGCCTGTAAACAGAGAAAAAGGCAGAATTACAACCTTAGCTTATCCGTTTTACACACAACTGAGCGGTTAAACACAGGCAGTGATACTGGTTTAAGTACCTGAAGCAGGGCCCAATCCTCACTGATGAGCCACTCAGGGTTGTCCTGTCCAGCCTCCATGGCTGGCTTGAGCAGTGATGGCAGTGGTTTGGCAAAGGGAGCTTGTTGCTTCAGAGAGAAGTTCTTCTTCTGGTCTTTACCCTCTCGCCTTACTTTGAGAAGACTGGCCTTATCAAAGAGAGAGCGTGGAGGAATCACTGATTCTCCATGGCCCTTCTTTTTCTTACGTCCCAGAGCTGACAAGAAGAGGAAAGAGACAACAAAAAGAGAGAATTTAGCATGTGTTTAAGCACAGTAAGTTCAGACTGAAAGACTTTTGTGAGCAGTCTTACCTGACGGGTCCATGTGTCTCTTTCGCTCTTTGCGGACATAGACTGGAGGCAGTTTGGATTCGGGCATAGGCGCAGTGTCATACATGAGGCAGATTACAGAGTCAATGTAGATATCGTTATCATCCTGTGGAGGGGTCGGGGGAGTCCACAGCTACAGAAAAGAACATTTTAAAATACATTTAGGGCTGTAACCTCTCTCACCAAACTCATCAAGAATTTTACCCCAAAATCAAAACAAACAAACATGTTAGTTAACCTTTATATTGTTGGTATTGAAACATTTTTGGAACAATATTTATTATCACATTCATTCATTATTCAAAAAAGGAAACTTGAAAATAAACAGGATTAAAATGTGATATGGACATGTTTTTGGGAGAGTCACCCAAAATTCTCCTTCGTCCTTTAATTCCCTTCAAGAATGTGCCGACTTAAACTTACCGGCATTAATTCTGTTTGTCCATCTTCATTCTCGAATACATACTCCTGTAAAGCGGAAGGAAACAGGGTTTCAAATCTACATGACATGACATCACTTCCTACTGAAAAGAACAAATTAGAATGCATTTGTACCATGTTGTATGCATCCTCTCTGGTATAGGTGAACAGATCCTCCTCATCTTCTAGGATCAGTTGCTCTGTTTTCTCTACCTTTAGTTTCTGTTGCTGTTGGTGTTCCCAGCCTTTTTTAGCAGCTTCTATGCGCTCCTGCAATTCAACCAGACACCCACAATTAAACATTCTGTAATATTTACATGGCAGTCATTACATTTACTGTAATATGTAAACATGTATAATACCTTAATAGCCTGTGCGTCTTCACTGATGTGCAAGTACTCCAGATAGTGAAGTGCATATCTCTCAATAGGAGTCAGCTAAACAAAACAACAAATTATTGTCAGAACCCCTTTTTTCAAAAATATTTTTTTTTGGAGCAAGGAGAAATATTTACGTTTAAAGTCATTAAAGACATTTATAATGTTACTATTTTTTTCATATAATTGCTAGAACTTTCTAATAATGAAATAATACTGAAAAAAAAAATTACCGAACTATCATAGCTTCCACAAAAATATTAAGCAGCACAAATGTTTTCACCACGGATGATAAATGGTTTATGAGTTGTAAATTCCAATATCCTCACCTGCTCCATGACAGCCGCCAACTCCTCTAACTGTGACGCCTCTTCTTTCACCCCTTCCTCCACATCCATCTGTTCTTGTCCCACTACTTTCTCACTTTTCTTTTCTACCTCTGTCTCCTTGACCTCATCTTCATACTGGGTTTCCTTTCGGATGGTGTTTAGGGCCTGGATGTACGGTCTGGCCACATGAGCTGGGATAGATTCGGACGGGGATGGCTCCTGGTGGAGAACCACAAACTCCTCCACCTTCTCTCCAGAACCAGCCTCCACCTCAAACAGATCTTGTATAGTGCGCTGTGAATGTCCAGCACATATTCATTATGTGAGCTTCGGGCTCTGTTCCAAATTCCAGAGAACTGCCTTGCTGTCTACTGAAATCTAAACTCAAAAGCTGGCAAGATTTTGAACCCGATCCCTCAATGTCAAAAGTAACCGTGATTGCTTACCTGTGTTAAAAAGGCTAGAGTGTAGTCCATGCCCTGTGCAGCTACCTCTCGTATAAGGTCTTTAGTGCCATTCTTTAAAAGCTTCTCCTCAATTGAGTTCCCGCTCTCCAACCTGACAGAGCACAGCGTCAGTTAAAAAGCTGACAAATATAAACCTGACAAGCAAAAATACCCTCAGTATTACCTGTAGATGTGGATGTCTTTTGAGCGACCAATCTTGTCACACCACTCTTGTGTGCGTAAGTCCATGCTGGGATTTAGGTCTGTGTCGTAAAACACAATGGTATCGGCGTCAAACACGTGGCCCATGGCTGAGCAGCAGCGATTAGTCAGGATGGTGCAGACGATCTGTCTGTTGCGGTTAAACCTCTTGACCTGCTCCTGAACGTGGTCGGGATATGAGGAAGATGGTTTAAGTAATTTTCAGTACAAGATGATCAAGATAAGACGTTTATGTATTGGTGTTGATATACCCTCAAGCATCATTTAGGCCCTGTTTGAAGCCAACAAGGAAGAAAGAGCGCTCGCTCATTTGCCCTTTTAATTACAGCCCAGAAACGCAAACAGCCGCAGCGTGACATGGACTTGACCAGGGCAACAGAAAATGTTACTTCAGGTGTTTTACCTGTCTCTCCTCCAGTGACAGACTCTCATCTAGTCGTATGTAGGTGAGGTGACGATGGTCTAAGAAGGCCTCCAGTATATCCAGCATGCTGGTCATCTGAGTGAAGATCAGCACACGCCTGTTCTCAGCACTCAGCTTCTGCAGCAGGATAGACAGCGCTTCCAGTTTCCCTGCGAATTATATAGATTTTATTTAACACTTTTGTTTTTACAGTTGGAGACGCTTGATTTGGCATTATTATTATTATTATTTTTTCAACTAAATAAAAAAATAGTTAAGGAAAACAAATCATGATATTTCATGTGACTTTTAATCAACTTAATGTCCTTGCTGAAAAATAACATTTTAAAAGTAATGTCAATTTCTGTAATAAATTTAACATTTTGACTAGCTAAACCAAGCTAAAATATATAATTATGTAGAAATGTTGATAATAATAATAATAACAAGAAATGCTAAAAAACATTGGAAAACATTAAAAACAACTTTATTCATTTTTGTAGAAACCATAATTTTTTACAGTACATTTTGGTTATGATTTTAAGAAAACAAATCATGATATTTAATGTGACTTTTAATCTATTTAATCTCCTTGCTGATTAGAAGTATAAATTTTTTTTTTTTTTATAAAATATTACATTAAAAATATTTCAAATATATACAAACATCTTACCAACCCAATTTTTTTTTTAAATGGTACCGTAAAGCACAGGATGGTAGCTATATTATTAACAGAAGATACCATATTGGAAAACATACAATGACATGCTTAATTGAATATTTGTAATAATCGTGATATTGAACTCTTAACGTAAGAGCTGAGGTGCTGTTGTGACTCTCACCTGAATCCATCTCCAACATGTGTGCATCAGGGAATCTGAAGACAGAAGGACAGGCCAAGTTACGGATCTCTGCATTGTGTGGAGTAGACACTTCCTGTAGCTGTCGCCTGAATGCTTTCTGTGCTAGGCTGTAAGACGGTGGAGGATTGGATGCATACAGCTGAGGGGGAGGAGCCACAGCAGCAGGAAGTATGCAGGAGAACCTTTAATTTGACAGGAAGCAGCATTAGTTTACAAAAAGTCTACAAAACTGATTCATAGCAAAGAGTACTTTGTCAAATCTTGACCTCTTCAACAAGGTGCCTGCTGCTGCCTCCTGCTCAGTGTTTGAGATAATTGCTGAGCGGAGCGGGGCCACCGTAGATACACATGTCCGCTGAGCCCTCAAACAGCTGTCTCTGCCCACCCAGGACCAGCGGGAGTGCTGGGGTGCGGGGAAGGCTGGCGGAGGGCGTCCCTCATAAACAGAGCAGGACTTGATCAGGTCCAAACCATACATCACAGAGCGTGAGGACCGCCGCTCATTGGCATTAAATAAACTAGCCAGACGCTCTTTCAGCTGCCTGTTTCTTTCCTCGCTTGACTCCTAATTACACACAAAGACAAGGCTCAGATTTCACTATGATTTGATTGACTTCAATACCTTCAGCGTGTCTTTCAAAATCACCTACCTGCATAGTGGCATTTGTAGAGTGTTTAGCATTTGTTTCCATGTCTGTGGTAGCTTGAGTGACTGTGGCGCTTGCCATGGAGGATGCTTTAATGGAAACGGATAGAATCACACAAACTTAGACTAAGACAGCATTAGAACATCACATACTTGAGATTAATAGTTCTCAACCAGTAAGCTGGGAACCACTAGAGGACCATAGCAGAATTTTAAGTGGGCCCATGGTCTTGGAAAACTGGAATTTTTAAAGTGTGATTTTTTTAGACCTAACAATAATTAGAAAAAATCTTAAAAGTTATGACAATTTCTGTAATATATATAAAATTCTGACTAGCTAAGCCAAACTAAAATAATTAATTATGTAAAAATTATTTTTGAAAGATTTGTGATAGTGTGAACTATTCCTTTAAAGTTGAGAAACATGATATTTAATGGTTGATCACTAATGAAAATAACAATCAGCTTCAGGACAGAGCTGTGCTTTACCTTGCTGGGGTGTGGAGGTGGCAGGGGGTGGCGTGCCTGACGAGTTCTGTACAGGCACGGCCTGGGGTACGGTAGGTATCACCATGGGCGGACCCTGTGGCCTCAGAAGAGGCTGTCCCGGGGCAGACACGATCTGTAAGATGTTGCCTAAAGCAGACACATGAATGTTTGAGCAACACATTAAGCTTAAGGATTTACTGAACACAGATAAAAACACGAGTGACTGGATATGGAAGTGAAATGAGACAGAAAGAGGATGAAAATGGGCTGGACATTACCGAGTGTACCTTGGAGCTGCAGGGGCTGGCCGGTGGTGAGCTGCCGCAGCTGACTCGGAGACAGAGTAAACTTGTTGCCCTGGAACTGCAGAGTCACTGGGGTCTCTGGCTGGGCGATACGACCCTGTCCAACCAACTGAGTAACTTTCACTACATCTCCACCTTCAGTAGAAAACAGTTCATGTTAAATGATAGTGGCTGACAATTTATCTCTGAGAAGGAAAAAAAAACATTTTAGTTAGTTTCGGGGTGAGAACGAAAAGGGACATGCACAACCACGGTGTGTTAAACAGGAACAATTTTCCTCAAACAAAAAACCTGAAACAAACAAACTGAAAGCAGATTGGTTTGTTTAGCGGAGCAAAACAAAGTGGGAGAAAATCTTTGCTTGTATAAAAAGGTTTTCCATGTAATGACGGTTACATGTGTCACGGGGAGCAGCGCCCACAAGCTTGATGCTTTTACACCCACAGAAGGACAACAAAATAAACGGTTCTGAAGAAAAGCTGCACTGAAAAGATAGGGAAGCAAAACAATATTAGAAAGCTTCTGGATCATCCTTCAGCTGTACTGCACGAAAAACAAAGAGATTAGTCATCAAAATGCAGAAAGGGGGGAGGGAGAGAAAAGAAAAAGGGCAATAAATGTTTCAAAAAAAGAAGACGTGAATAAACTGGAGGCAGCAGGTGCAGTCCGGAGAAATTTCTGCAGGGTTCATGCTTGTTTGTGAAGGGTGAGAGGGAGAGAACCACCATAGGCCATCTGCTGAAGATTTTCTGCACTTCAAATTTCAAAAGACTATGGAGTAGAGTTTGCTGAGTATCATTATCGGTTTCTTTGGTTGAACTCTGTTTGCATGATAGCCCACTTCAGCAGAGCCGTACCATAGTCTCTGATCTTCACTGAGGTAATTTACTGATGTGCTTTGGGGCATGAGAAGAAGGAAACAAGTGTACAAGGGAGAGGGCACAAAATTAGAAGGCCCATCTGCGGTGGGTGATGATGAGGCCACTTACTAGGCAAGCGTGCCTGGGCCTGGGAGCTGAGCACCAGCCTCTGAGGTACCAAACTGGGCTGAAGGGGGTGGGTGGTAGGGGCATGGGGGGCCACAGCAGGCACAGAGGTGACCCCTGTCACACCCACAGCCAGATGGGTAGAAGAGGGTTTAAGGGTGGCTCCGGTTAAGAGTGATCCTGGTGAGCTGCTGATTGCGGAGGCTAAAGAGGAAGAGGAGTTAACAGTCTGAATGGATCAATCAGAGAGAGTGTAAAGGGGTTAGAGGATTAACTCCCCTCCCCCCCAAAAGAGAACATTTTGGATATGCTACAATATGGTGAGGGGCTGGCCCATGCAAAACTCACAGCTATGCCAAGTGATTGCTTGAAAGCAGACAAGTACTTTATTTATTATTATTATTATAATAATTATTAATTCATTTTGTTAAATGGAAAATTGTTGTTTAAAGCAATTCAATAAATCACAGCAATTCACAGATGCCAAAAATCCAATCAATTCCCAATGGACAAAATGAACTTGGCCTACATTTTAATTGTAAATGCCAGTTGATGTCAACAGACATATGACAGAAAGATTTATGAAATGTATTATTTGAAATGGAAGGTTTGTATTAGTTACAATAAGTTTGCCATCCCAATTAAAGCCGGAATAAAACGTTTGCAAAAGCACAGCTAATGTTCACTCGTTTTCCCCCACTGTATCTGTGTATTTTGGCAAGTCTTTGAAAATTGACTTCAGTAACCACACTTCTTTTCCAACTTTATTTGACTGTTTCATTAACTGATTTGTACCATACATTGGTGCCATGTGTAAAACAACTTGACAGTGGATAAACAACTTCTAAATATATTGTAAAAGCTTAATTTCCTGTAATGCTGCTTTGCAACAATATGAATTTTTAAAAGCGCTATAAATAAATTGAAGTGCACTGATCTTACAGATGCCACCATTAAAAGAATTTTCAGTTTTGGGTGAGTAAAATGGGAAAAAAAAGCACACGCGCAAAAAAATAAAAAGACTGATGAGCATATTTTTAAGGGAAGAAGCACAACTACAAAAATATCATACCATTTCACAAAAACTTTCAGATTGTGAAACAGTTCTGGGTGCAAGTGTGGGAACACATTTGTGTAAAGTGTTACACAAGACGGGATCTTACCCTGTGCAGAAGTGGTTGTGGTAAGAGGCGATTTGCCTCTGGATTGTGTGCTTGGAGCTGCAGCAGCAGGGTTGGTAGTGGTGGTGGGGGCAGTAGTCACAGCAGTAGCACGAGCAGCTTGAGTGGTGCTGCTAGTCATAGGGACCAGCCGCCCCTCTGGTTTAGTCCCATACTGCACCGGCAGGAACAATCTAAAATATTAAATTATGCCACAGTCAGAATCAATTCATATTGACCCATCCTGTTGTACAAGGATATGTTCATTATAAAAAATAAAATTAATTGATACATAATTAGATGCTACAATAATGTTTAGCATGAAAAAAGGTTATTAATGTTTGCATTTGTATTTAAAAGAAAAACACCTGCAACATGTTTATTCATTCAACGAATGTAATTCCATGCATTATTCTGAAGGAAGTGACAATTTCTTTGTAAAACAGGGGCATCTACATGAGTATTTTTAGTGTTGTGGTAATAATTGGTTTGTCTCATTTAAAAATATTATGTCCCGTTAATAATATTACAGAAAGCCATATGATGGGATTATGGCAGGTAAGTGTTCAGAGGTAATAGGTCTGCATGGAAGGATGGACACCTCATGGGTTTGATCTTGCATGGTTTGGGTCTGGCTGGTGGATCGCGTGCATTGTAGATCTCTTCAATCAGCTGTTTGGTCATTCTGAGTTTTGGTATAGACTCCTCAGCCTCATAACGGGTCAATCTGCCCTCGTTACCAATCAGGTCAAACAGTGACATATCTACAGTCTGGAAAAGACAACGAAAATCAGTCAAGAAATATTTTTCTTCTATATTGCACTATCCAAGTGTTATTCCTCTGCCTAACCTTCCACTGGTCCTGCTGCAGGGCTGTGAGCAGTAATGATGGGGTGTTGTACTGCAGTGGCTGACATATGTAAGAGTTGTGTGTGTCTCTGGTCTGGATTAGGTCTGGATGGTTGCAGATCTTCTGCAGCTGCATAAGAACCTCCAGGACTCTGACAAAATGTCCAGTCTTCAGTGCTTCCTGTGCACTAGATGACAACAGAAAAGCAGAGTTTCAATCAAAACAGATGAACTGGAAAAAGGCTGGTTAAAATTCTGCTGGGCTGAATGTGTTCTGTGCTGACCTGGGCTGGATGAGGATGTCCTCATACATGCTCTTTTGCCTCTTGGACAGGCGGCACTTGAGAATGTGCTCGTACTTCTTAGGCATTTGCTTCTCCACGTCTCTCTTGGAACGGCGCAGGATGAAGGGCTGAATCATCTACAGCAGAGAAATAGGATTTTAGTGCTTGATAAAGATATTTTAAGCAAAATCTGTGGTGAAAGTCACCAGAAACAACTTCCAGCAAGCCTCACCCTGTGCAGTCTGATGACCAGTTTGTGGCAGTAGTCCTGGTTCTGATCAGTGCCGGGTTTGATGGGGAAGTTAAGGTATGGGTGAGTGATTCCAGGCAGAAGGAAGTGGATCATGGTCCATAACTCTTTCAGAGTGTTCTGCAGAGGTGTGTTGATTAAGAGGACCCTCTGCTGACTGTTGAGTACACAGAGAAAGAGAGCAAAAAACATGCATATTTAAAATTAATTACAATATTAATACATATATTAATACATACAGTATTTTTGAAACTTGCATACAGTATAGTGTTATTATAAAGGATAAAACGATTATAAAAGATAAAAAATAATAATATATATTGCACTGACTGATTTCTTTAAACTTGGAATTACTAAAACTGAAATAAAAAAAGTTGAAAAAAAAAATGCAAAACCATAGAAAATATGACTCCAGCAGACACTGTATAGAAAACAGTTGTATTGTTCCTAACCTCTTTATGTTGAAGATGGTTTCCCAGTGTTTCTCTGTCAGGTTTTTGATGAGCTGCACCTCATCTAGCACCAGGTGCCTCCAGCGCCTCCTCAGGAAGTGAGACTGATCTTTCAGTAGAAGCTTGTATGAAGTCACACACACATGGAAGCTGTTGGGCTCACACCACCTCTGTACACATTGGACAACAGTGGGAAAGTGAGAGCAGAAAAAAAAGCATGGAAAAAAATCTACCCAACTCAATTAAATATTTCAACGACCTAAACACTGATTATAGAACTACTTTAAGGAATTATCTAATGCAAAACTGATGCACTAACAGCTAGACTACAGCAACAGGGCTGGATAGACCTATAGCCTACTATGTCCTCTAACATACTGCCTTCTCTGATTCATACCGATCTCTTGTATCTGCGCTGTTTTCTGCTGCCGAGGTACAGAAGTATCTTTAGTCCAGGACACCATCGTTTGAACTCCATCTCCCAGTTTAGCAGCTTACAGGTCCTCACCACCACTAAATGTGGCCCCCAGATACCTGCAACATCCACAAGACAGCAGGATGTGTTGCATTTAGTTCTTAAAATTACAATAAACATATGCTTTGAAAAGAAAATCAAATGTAATTGTCTCTATAAAGTTGGTAAATGTGGTTGCTGGTGGTACCTTGGTTGCAGGCCAAGTGAGCAAAATAAGCCACAGTCTGTACAGTTTTGCCAAGACCAGTTTCATCTGCCAGGATGCCGTTAAGGTTTTTGCGGTGGAGGCTTGCCAGCCACTCTACCCCGACCTGCTGGTACTCTCTCAAAGAGCCGTGCAGCAGAGAAGGAGGAGAAGAACGGCTCTAAGGAGAAAGGATTCATGAGTCACCAGACAATGTGATACCACTTGAATTAAAAAACCTGCTTGATTAAATTTTTAATAATCATTTTTAAACATGTGTAAATAGCTCACAGTTAGAGTGGTCCTGGCACTGCCTTTGGGTAGAATCAGGTCTGTTGCTGCAGCGACCTCAGCTATGTCTTTTGTAGGCTTTCCATCAGGCCCAGAAGTTGTCCGCTCGGCCCCACGGTACTGATCCATACTCAGCAAAGAGTCTATCAGCACTGCATCATGAGGACTGTCTAACGGAGAGTTCATGTCTGAACAGAGAAGAACTGTTACTGTGACATGAGCTTTTATTTAAATAAACAGTGGTTTATTAAATCAATTGCAATTAATTTTCTTATGGATAAAAGTGAAAAAAAATAAATAAATAACTAAAATATATATATAAAAAAAAAAAAAAAAAAAAAAAAAAACAAAAAGAACCTTCAGCTTCCTCTCTGTCTTCATCTTCGCTCTGACTCAAAGGCTGCGGCCACTCAAAACCCTCTGCGTAAGCACCAGCGTACTGCTTCACCAGATCATCCAATGGTACTTCAGCTACAAGACACAAACAGTTTATACAGCTAATAACAGTGGCTCCACACATGAGTTTTCAGTGGCTGATGGCTGCTGCATAAATAACCAAATATTTTGCATACTGAAAACATTACAAAATGAATTATTAGCCTGTTCACCAAAATCAATTGTCTCGTATAAAAAACGTATAAAACTTGCCTTCTTTTGTTAGTTCGGCCAGCTCTGCTTTCTGATCAGCTGCCACCTCTACAGCCTCCTGCTCCTCTATTGTACTTTCCTCATCTTTAACGGCAAAACAACATTAGACTAATCATCAGCATGCACAAAGAGAATGGTAAGCAAACTATGTATAATGGACTATGTACCCTCAACATCCGACAGTGAGGTGCTTGACTTTCTCTTGCGGGATGGGCCAGCCTCCTGCTGAATGTGAAAAAAAGAAGACAAATCGTCAAGTACAAACAAATAATGAGTGAAGCTGGGATGAGGAAGGATCTTTGAGAACTCAAGGAGAATATCTTACCCATTTACTCTCTTTATCTGACTTCTCTCCAGATGACTGGGTCACTTTAGCGCACTGACCTGTAGCAATGCAAATTTCTTCTGAATTAATAAACTAAGTCTGAGCATTCAGTTAAGACAGGTCATACAACATTAATTAATCTCACCTTTATTCACAGCCTTCTGCAAGCTAAGAACTTTTTTTCGTTTGTCATAGATCTCAAAGCGAAGCTTGATTTCTACAACCTGTGGGAAGGCAAAGAGAAAAAAGAAATGTTTATAAGGAACTGATACGAACCTCCACATACAGTAGAGCAGCATTTGTCACATTGAGACTTTTGGCTCGGTACGGGTCAGTACAGTACGGTACCATTTGGTACGGAACACTAATTTGCCTTTAATATCACAAAAATGTACACATAACATCATGAAGTGTACCTGTTCAATATTGGACCAGAAGTAATCAACCCCTCGAGCGATGGTGCTGGCAATGTGTCGCAGCCTCATCTCCTCTTCCCTCTTCTCACGTTCCTCCATCTTCTTCCGTTCAATGTGGTAACGTGCACAAGTGCGTACAAGCTACAGAGAGAGAGATTGTTAAATTTAAAATCCTAATCTGCTCCAGTAATTGGCACTAAATCACATGCTCCGAACATTGAGGTTACATCTGACCTACCAATCGGCTGTACATTTAAATTATATATTTACATCTAATGTACATATAATCAGTTTGTAATATCATGGACAGTGTGAGTCTTGTCACCTTCTTGGCAGCAGCCATCTTCCAGCACCTTTCCTGGGCAAAGTCAGCAGCCATCCACTGCATCTCCTCCAGCAGGTAGTCCCAGTGGGATTTGGGCCTGCAGGCCTCCTGCAGCTTCGGTAAGCGGCTAGCTGACCACTGGCCTTCTTTACGAAGGTCTGCAATGCGCTGGTGCACATGACTCTCCTATAATGACAAGTAAGCGTCTTGTGTGAGATAATACAGGCACATATACTACTAAATACTTTATTGCATACTAAAACGTCTTATTTTAATCTGAGAGTCTTCACCAGTTTGGCTTGTTCTGCTTGCTTGTCCTGAGAGCATTCCTGTGAGTTCTGACCAACTGGACTCTGACCAAGAACAGACATTTTTAGCCCGGTGGTGCCATTTGTGGTAGCGAGTTTGGACTGGGCAGCAGGAGAGAGGCTAGGGCCAGTACTGGGGGTGCGGACTGGAACAGAGGGGTGTGTGGAGGAAAGAGAGGATGAGGATGTTAGAGGAGCAGGAGACATGGCAGGGTTGGAGAGAGAGTTGGACAGCAAACGCTGGGCAGGCTGGGAGGAATCTGATCCAGGACGCACAAGTGTCACAGTCTGAAAAAGAGAGAGGATGAACTGGAAAAAAATCTACTGAATAAAATCTTCAAATCAAAAACATTAAATATTCATGATATTCAATCCATTGGACTTTTTATTTCCCTATTATGCTTCCTAGAGTTTCAGACAAATTTTTGATTCTTCCTATTCAGACGATTTGTAAAAGTCTGATTTAGATTTTTTTTTTTTTTTAAATTAAATCGAAACCACCCAGTTAACTTAAAATTCAACTGTTGATTTGCTTCATCCCTCTAACAATCTTGAAAGTCTTAATCGCGCACGCACACACAAAGTGGAATTTAAAAGAGCAATAAAGACGAATGCGGTAAGTAATCCATTCATTATTTATTTATGTGTATTACTTAATTTTATGATTCCTGGACAAAATCAGTTGCCTGTGATCGAAGATAGTGTGAGCTGCTGCTGGGAAATATTGCCAAATCGGTACTAAATTATTTCTTAAGTTTCAGATTCTGCAATCTTACTCTATGGGTACAGTATGCATGTACATTAAGTTGCCTCAGTTGTTCGGTTGACTCTTTTGGCACCAAATTTATCTTTTAAATATATAAAGCTATTTATTTCATTTGAATGAATTTGTCGTTTTTAATCAGATTCACCAATTGTTATAATTAATATTTGTGCTGATCATTTAGGAACAATAAGTAAAATTACACTGCTAACAATAACTTCAGAGAATTGGATGGGCCAGAGGGGCTGCTGTGCAAATATTTTGTGGTAGATCAAATCTCACTCCAAACTTTTGCTAAAACTTGAGAGCCCTGTTGAAGTATTGTGTTTAACTTTGTGTTTAACTAAAAAAAAACAGTTTACAGAAGGTCTACCCACCTATAGGGTTTCTGAATTTCTGAAATGTAGGCTACTTATTCCTAAATATCCTATTGCTACACTTAATGGCAATATTGCACTGGTCTGCTGGACTTGGCTGAACAAAAATAAACATTAAAATAAAATAAATATTGTGTTGCTTAAGCTTATGTATTTATCCATATGAAAAAATGTACTTCTCACTGTTCTCAAGTCAAATATTTATTTATAAATATTTATGTGCGATTAAAATGCGATTAATTTTGATTGATTAATTAATTACAAAGCCTATTAATAATTATATAATAATTAATAATTACAAATAATTAATTAGATATTTTTTTTTATTCAGTCCCGACTCTAATATCTATATATATATATATATACTATTGAAATAGTCATTAGTTGCTGCCCTAATATATATATATATATATATATTGTTATAACTGTGTGTGTGTGTGTGTGTGTGTGTGTGTATATATAATACCTATTTGAAAAGACAATTATTAACCTGAGCTTGAGAAAAAGGAGAGAGATTTAGCTGCCAGACCGTGAACACAAGCCTCTGGCTGTTGTAGGTCTTTTATAAATTGAAATTGCAGCGATCAGATTTGACTGACTGTTCCCCTTTTGAAGTTGTTATGCTATCAGAAGTCCATTAGAATGCCTCTCACTGATAGGCTGACAGTTTTCAGTGATCCTGGTCAATGTACAGTGAAGATTTCCTAATAAAGTGCTGGCAATTGCAGATCAGTTGATTCCCAAAAGGAGGAATGACCACATGCTTTCACCACAGCCAGCCCCACCACTGATAAATAATCCCATAAAGTCTAATTGGAGATGACATTAATTAAAGTTAGTCTTATTGATGGCATCCTGTAGAGAGTTTCTCAGGTTGTGAACCCTCAACTCAATACGTGTGTGAGTTGAGCAGACATCAGGTGGAGCTTTAACTAAAGTTGATTAACAAGCCTGCTGGGTTTACTATAGATCTGATGCACATCAGTGTGCTACCTGTGAGGAATAAGTGTCAAGGCTGGATCTATTGATGTGGACTTTCAGTGGCGCTGCTGTCAACTACTCCTGCATCAAGATTTTCAGTAGATTGTTAGGTTGGCGTTTTATTGACTTTGAAAGTATAGAGGACAAAAAATAGAAGCAAGAAGGGGGTTTGAATGGAATCAGCACATTTCATAATCTGTATTCAAACCTATTTTTCACAAATGTGCACCAATGTTTTAACTGCTAGGCCATGGGTCCAATGTGTATAGTGACTGTGTTTCATGTACACTCGCTTGAGACATTATGTCAGTTATTTCCTCATCCAAGTTTTCTCTAGATGAGTTGAATTGGATGGTAAGGTTTTAAAGGACAGGTACAGATGTATAGTAGAGGGTGGAGCAGGATTTAAACACAGCAAAGTCTGAATTCAAACCCATTTCCCTCAAATGAGCACTGATTCTCAATGTTTTAACTGCTAGGTCACGACTTCAATATGCACATCAACTTCAATGTGACAAACTTCCTTTTGCGTTCTCTGGAAACTGCCTTCTGCAGTACCCCAAGTTCAGAAAAGATCGCTCTCATAACAAAGCAATAAAAAGACAATGTTCATTTTCAGATCGCTCACCTTCGACGCAGCAGAGGCGATGGCTTTTCTCACACACTCTTTTGCAATGATCTGTGGGAGTGAATTGTACAGCTGAGCAAACGGTAAATGTCATCCTCATCTGTAATGTTTGTGCCCCGTCTCTTTCCTTGCGAGGGATTATTCCGTTTGCATCAGTCATCATTGCGCATCCAGACGCGAGTCGTCGTCTCATCAGCACGCAGCTTGAGGCCTCCGCATACATATTAAATAATCGTTCCGTACAGCTGGCGAACAGACTCTCATCTAGAACCGTGATTGCCACTGGTTGGGAATTAGAACGCTTGTGCTAACATGTAGCGCTTAAATGTCCTTTTATCACTCTGTGTCTGGCAGAATCTCTGCTTACATTTGGAGTGTGATTTTTCATTACCGTGAGATTGCCGTTTTTGCCTCCCGTGTATTTCATTTGAGATACGCAGGCGGCTCGGCTCCACGTAAGCTCTCTATAGACTCTGCTGTGAAACCACATGTCTGCTAGGTGTCCTGGACCCGAGCGAACTCATTAGCCCATTTTCCAGTTGCCCTCCTTCTCGGAGAATTTCTCAGGAGCGAGTCTCAGACTGATGGGCCTGGATGCAGGGGTTCAACTGTTCGGTCACTTTCTCAATAGCTGCTGTCGCATTTGGCCCCTGCTTTGGATAGGTGAATTGCAAGCTAGGATTGCCTTTCTCTTTCTGTCAGAGCTGTGCCGATCATCGCCGCTGATCCGCACCGGGCAGACATCTCGCACAGGCTGTCGTGACAGCTACTATACTCTCACCTGCGAGGAATTATCCGTTTCCCAGTCAGACACATGGAGAAGGAAACAACGAATCACCCTTTACTGCCAGCCTCAGTCTTTGGAGCTCCCGCTCATTAATGTGTGTATTCCTGTCCTCTTGCAGCTGCGCTCAGCTTGTGGCATCAGCCGGTGTCCCCATCACATTCCTCACTAGCAGTGCATTTAGTTCATACTGTATTGGTGCAGTGTATATGCAGAAAAATGTCAGTGGTGAGATGCATGAAGTCTGATATATTTTACAGAGAGAAACCACCTACTTAAATAGGAAGGGATTGTTTGATTGGACCATAGTGCAGATTTGACAAAGGTTTTTCTACCCTTGTGTGCAGAATCCATCATTAATATCTTTTGATTTGGACTTTATTTTTGGATTGTCTCTTATTCAGTTAGGTTTTATTAGTTTCTGCTCTTATACAGTATATGTTTATGTACGTATTTATTTAGGGCTGTCAAAGAAAATATGCTTCCTGGTTTTGAAAATGTTGATGCAATGTTCAAAATGTTTGTGTTGCATTGAAATAGCTAACTCAAGACATATGGTTTTTTCCAGTTATATTAGTTTTTAACTTTACAAACATGAAGTTGAAATCGGCAAACATTGCTATATTTACCTGTTTATGCAGACTGCTCCATTTATCCAACTGTAATACAGTGTCTTCATTGAGTATGAGGATATTTGTTTATCTTGAAAAACATTGCCACCGTCTTTCTTTTTACGTGTGCATTTAAAGATCTTAAAGCACTTGAACTTGACTGCATGTGGCTTTATTTACCGTCATTTTAGTAAATGAGGCAAGGACTATTCAAATCGTTGTTCACTTCTTCCAAGTGACTGTTGTATAGTCCAAGTTCAAACTACAATGCCAGATTCCGTTCCGTAGCGAAACTTGTTAAAAAGTTAGTTACAGCACCCCAGGCATATCAGCATTTAATTAGCGTCTATAAAAATGCTTATTGATCCACTATGGTGGGAAACACTGAGGCAGAACATTCAAGTGTTATCACAGAACTCTTCGTTTGGTTTCTAAATCATGTTTTTAGAGCAGAGAAGAAGACAGGAGAGAAAATACCTCTGAGACCACATAGGACTGAATCAGGATCAGGCTGGATTGTGCAGTTTTGAGCCGGGATCGGTGGTGTGTAGTGTGGGATAAGCCACATGTGGCAGTAGGAGGCCTGGATGTTTGTGCAGTGCGAAAGATGCTGTTTATTTCCCAAGAGAATGGTTTACATAGCCATGATGAGACCGTTATGTCTCAGCCCTTGCTCATTCTTTCTGATGATCATGACAAATGTGGCACACACCAGCTCTCATTAGATTTAATTGGCAATTGCACCGCGGTTCACCTTCAGCCAGATGTAGCGTCTTTGTCGATGATTGTGCACGATCTCTGGGAAGGGCCACGGACCCCATCGACAGGGAGCTGTTTGTGAATGTAGGAAGACAGACACCCTGTCTGACCTTCCCAACATCAGATGCTATTTCCAGACCTCCCTTTAATGATTCATGTCACTAGAGGTGTTGTTTGTGCCCAGACAGGATATCTAACCATATTTTCCCAGTTGTGTTTGTCCTACTCCTGCCCACCATCTATCAGCTTGGAAGCTTCATCCTCTTTGCATTTGTCCGGAAGTTTTCTCTAAGGCCACACCTGCTCGTCTCTCACATCTGCCCTGACTGTCCCTTATCCTAGTGCTCTGTTTTTTGTCCGTCTGAGTCATTCTGCAGGTAAATAAATCAGAACGAGACGCTTTAATGGAACGTATGTGTTATTATGCTCTGCGGTGCGTGTCGGACAGAGCTGGTTGCTGAGAGTATTGTAATGTTAATGGCTGCCCATCGTACATACCGTGTGCTCGCTTCTGTCTGGGATATCAGTACAATACTGTTGAATTCCTCCCAAATGAAATATCCCTCGTATTTAGACTGAATTTAAAATGGGCTTTCAATTAATAGTTTAGTGGTTATAGGTACAACAGCGTTGCACACAACTCTTTGTGTGCAATGCTGTTGTACCCATAACCACTAAACTATGGATGGATGGATGGGTGGATAGACGGCCGGACATATAGACAGATAGATAGATAGAGAGATGGAGAGATAGAGAGATAGATAGATGGAGAGATAGATAGATAGATAGATAGATAGATAGATAGATAGATAGATAGATAGATAGATAGATAGATAGATAGATAG
>JAUCMT010000154.1:14548991-14559486 GCA_032357475.1 Enteromius thamalakanensis | reverse complement strand
AGCCTCTAGTGATGGAGTTATGAACAGTGTGACAACTTACCCGTGTGACAACTTACCCCGCTCTCCCCTATATATATCTAAAAACAATCGAACTATAATATTAGCATCGCAAAGCAGTCTATTTTGACGGAAACTATTACTCCAACACACACAGAACTAGCTTGTTTGTGCTGTAATGAATGAAAATGACATCTGTATGTTGTGTGATAGAAATACTGTGTGGTTGAGCTGAATTGTTGGTGGTTAGCGAGTAAGCTAACTGCATGCTAAAGTCCCTGTAACTTCACCTCTGAGAGATTGGTTTAGAAGTAAACGGTCCAAAATAACTTAACTTCTAATCCTAAATCAATGATTAAACATTCACGCTGGACAACAGAGCTAATTTTCCCAAAAGGCACTACAAACTTTCCTCAGACAAATCCAAGTATTAGCTGACAAAAGATAAAACCATTACCAAGCTCAGAGTAAGGTCATGCACTGCAGTGTCACTTTTAACCTAAAGTAGTGCTTTCTTAGACCAGCAACAAAGAGTTTTACAGCCCTTTCTGTTCTGACTAATGACCTGATTGACTTTGCAAGCAGAGAAAGAACTAATGGTTCAAAAGGAAGAAAGTATTAGATGTCTAATGCCTGGAAGACATGGGGATAATCATTATGCCATGAGAAATTACACACTCTTTTTGATCATTTTGCCACCTAAATTACCGTAAACTGTTTTCTGATTTACTATATACGTGTTTCAGTAGCTTGCCAAACCATCTGCAAAATATCAGCCCAAATTCGAAACTACGTCATCTTTCTTTTTTGTTGTCTTTTTTTTTTTGTTCATACTTGGATGGCCGAGAGAGAGGCACAGCGATAAACAGTTTGACCTTCAAATCTTGTTGCAGGTAAACCTATTTAGCATTGCCTCAGTCAACTGCTCCCGGTGGTCAGTACCCCTAGTAATTAGAGGGCCAGCGCAAATCATATACAGACCTTGAATAATGAAAGCCAATTTAAACAATTCCCCCTCTGATCCTACTAGAATGATTTAGCTGCCAATGTGAGACTTCAATAGCCTCATTTGTTGCAATGGTGTTTTTGTATATTAATGTAATGTGGGCACTGAGAGGGGTTTGACTGCTAAGAGAGTGGGTTTGTGTCTTTTTTGTGCTCATTTAAAGGGGGGAAATTGTTTTTATTCTGACTGAGAGCTGATTATTATAGAAGTTAGTTTCTTCCTTGTATAGAAACATTACAAATAATTAAAATAAGGTAATTGCGACTTTATTTCTTGTAATTGCTACAGTACTTTGTATCCAATTTTTATTTTATTTAAAAAATATTCATCTTTACATATACAAAGTTATTTCAAATTTCTAGATTTTTTTTAAGTATCTGTATATGTACAGTATACCATGTGCATGTAAATATATATTTCACAATTTCAAATTAGTTTCTTATAATTTAGAATTTAGAATTTACAATGTGACTTGATTTCAAACAATGTGACTTAAAAATGAGTAATTGTGGTAAGGTACTGTAATTATGACTTTATTCCTTGTAGTTACTACTTTGTATCCAACAGTTAAATATAGTTTGCATACTTTAACAATTTCAAATATGTTTCTCATTATTATTAATTTAAATTATAGAAATGTATAGTTTATAATGTGACATTATATCAAACTTTGTAACTTACAATACAAGACAATACAATTTATATCTTATAATGTGAATTTGTCTCATACTGTGAATTTTTATTTCTTGTTTCACATAATTTTTAAGTTTTTATCAAAATTTGACCATATATTGTACCTAATTTTTTTTTCTCACTTTTCAACTTTATTTAAAAAAAAAACTGTATTCCATACATTTCTGATAAGGATAACATGCTTAAAATCGTGTACTTGACAAATCGTGTTGGTACATATTTTGTGTCTCGCTAAAAAGTGCACCAAGGTACAGCACGTTTATGCCATGAGACCAGGTAGAGTTTTTTTTTTTTTATAAATGTTTATCAGAATTTTTATCAGATGCAGCAAATATGCAATACATTACGTTTTACAGAGTAGTCCTAATACTTATACAAGTTTGAACCTGGGAAACATCACAGTACCACTTGTGGCTAATGTACAGCTTCATCTTTTGAAAATGCTGATGAAAGTTGTCACGTTTGAAATATGCTGTCAAAAAAGTTAAGATGCCGTTAAAAAGACTGCCAGGTCAAAGTCATACGTTTTTGTCCCCACACAGATTCAGCTCTCTCAACAAGATTCACACTTCATAACAACTATTGAGACTTCATTGTGCAAGAACGCCCGAGTTGTCAGTATCCTCAGTCAGAGCATCACTCTTCCTAACCGTCTTCCGTCTCTCCTCCCCTCCAAACACTCAGCTGCAAAGGTGAAGACTTAATTGAACCTGGTTTGGAGGTGACTGCAGAAGCCGGCCACACTCGCAGCAATTAACTGAAATGTCAGGCGCTTCTAATTCGAGTTATTCTGTCTGTCTGTGGTGGAAAGGGCTTCCTCCATGGGTCATTGGCTACCAATTTAAAATGGAAATTGACATCCATTTATTCCCATTTTCGCTGCAGACTCCTCCAAAATGAACCGTGCCTTTTAACCCAAGCGAAGAGAGAGAAAAGTAGCTTGCAAGAGGCTATTTAATTTTGTGCTATTCCGAATAATGGATAATGCAGCAGTAATACAGCAAACAAAAACAGTAGGAAGAACATCATAATTCGCCGGCCCTCTATAAATGCGTTTAAATCAGCAGATTCAACCAAAGGACCTTTAATGTAGGCGAAGTTACATTTGTTAAAGACAATGTCTATTAGGATTGTCTCTAAGGTTCATTAAAGACAACATTTCCCCTGTAAAATTTAGCAGGAAAAGCATGCATCATTAAATATGGAAATCCTGAATTTTATTAGCAATCTGCTAGATCTGAGCTGACGCCAATTAAATTAAAAGAAGATATCATTTATTAAGCTAGAGTTCATATTCTGTTAAATATGAAATGTAATTTTCTTCTGGTATTGATTAATTGCTGCTGGTGCATTGTTCAAAGACCCATGTAACATTTCAGCGAAAGGACATTGTTTATTCATTAAAATTTTAAACCATCCTTTTTGCTTGATGCTCCTCAGCCAGAAATGAAACGGCTGTGATTTAAAACTATAAATTAATAAATACATTTAAAAGTGTAAAGAGAAAAAGCAAACCTCCTATTTTTCATTAGAGGGCTTTAATATTTCATTCACTCCACTGATGCTAATTTTTCTCATCTGCTTCTCTCTCTGTCACAAACCCACACATATTTAATCATTCAGCATTTTTTATTTATTTTTCTTTTAAAACGGGGCCCTCTGATATTAACATTTACAAAAGAATATATAAATTCATATATTAAATAACATAGAAATCTTTAATAAATTAGTGAAATAAAACACTGGTATTGACTAATCGGCATCAGATATCTGTTATTGATTCATGTAACTGATTACCATGCCTTTGTCTAGGTCAGTGTTTATTTTTGTATCTTGCTATTTAGTCGAGTCGCGACAGATTGAGTGAATATAACAAGTGCCGATTCTCGTCTCGAGACATTAAAATAAAAATATCAACTGCAATATCGCATGCAGGTCACCAGCTCTTGCCCACATGGAAGTATTCCACACACAATTTTCCACAACCTACCCGGCAGACTGAAGAATGGGACGGGGAGGGCGAACAGTGTGGAGATGTGTTGATTGGTACTTGTTAAAGTATGATGTATGGCCCTCTCGGAGAGTACAGCTATCTGGAAGTCATTACAGTGGTCTCTCTTATTCTCCAACCAAAGTGAACTCTACATTTTAAAGGAGAATGTCCAGCCCTTTAATATCTGAATATAAATGGAGTGGTTATTTTAGAATGAGTGTGTGATTTATTACAGATACTTTGTCAAATTAAGTATACTTTGGGGTTGGGAGTTCGACTGAGCTCTGAAGTTTGCCGCTGTGGTTCAATTCACACTTTGCTCACTGTTGTAGGATGTCACCGTTTGATTAATTTGATGGAGGACATCCGGACTGGTGGATAAGAAGGAAAGGTTATGATCCCTGAGTTTCTACCATGGCAGAATGTCTAATATAATCATGTTTGGACACGGACATGTTGTTCCAACTGGTCCCTCTTCAAAAATGATCAAGTAAATAAATAAACACTAGTAGGCTGTATCACATGTGAGGATGCTCCAGGTGAAGGATCGTTTATAGTAGGGTTCCTCAAATCTTACCCTGGAGATCCAACGCTCTGCAGAGTTTAGCTCCGAACCTGATAAAACACACCTACCTGAGCATTTTCGGGTGTGTTTGATTAGGGTTAGAGCTAAACTCTGCAGGAAAGTGGATCGCGTGGGCCAGATTTGAGGATCCCTGGTTTATGGCCTTTTCTCACAGCAGCTGAAATCATTTCATTTATCATTCTGATGGCAGCTTGTAATCCAGAAAGGATTGTGTGTGTTTCAAACAAAAATTTGATTATATTTAAATTTTAAACATGCCTCTAATTACAGATAATTTAAGTGGGATTAAACAAGTTTTGTATTTTAAAGAGTCGCAGGTCTAAGGAAGAATAACTTGGCTTTTTGATTTGGATAAAAAAAATTCTGTAAAAATAAAATGTATCTTTTCGGTAATATACCGGCAGCTGGGGTTGCCAAAATTCTTCCGTTAAATAATGGTAACACCTTTATTTCCTTTACAGCAAAAATTGTACATTGTAAAAAGAAATCCGTAAAATTTAGGGTAAAAAAGTATTAAAACCGTGAAAAATAAGGTATCCAAATTTTTGTTTTGTTAATAGTTGAAAAAAAATTTTTTATTTACAGTTAAATACCGTAAATTCTAATAAGAAAACATAATACTGCATCTGATATAATGTTAATATACCAACCTATTAAAGTAGTGAAATATATTTTGTACCTTTGAAATACACTGTTAACTACCAAATGCAGGTGGTGATGAGAAAGTAACATGATGAACCAAAATTCATCGCAAGTAGCTTTTGAATATGAACATGTAAAGAAGGTGCTTAGTTTTATTCACACAAGCACTAAACACCATCATGGTAAGCATTATTAAACTAAAATGGGCAATAAACATTCATTTAACAACATTACATGTAACATACTGTACAACCCTAATAAACATAACTGATACAAAAAAACTAAGAAGAAAGAAAAAACATCAAATCCAAACAAAATTTAAAATGCAGGGAATTCTGGGAAAGCCAGTTTACAGTTTTTTCCTTGTAAATTTAACAGGAATTTACCATTAACCATTTCACAGGTTTTTACAGTAGCATTTTCAGTTAAATTCACAGCCATTTTTTAGAGTGTCTGTGTGAAATCTGAATAGCACGAAAATTTGACTGTAGAGAAATTGAAATCTTCATGGAACAATAATAGTTTGATGTGATAACAGACCATTAGATTTAATCACCATCGATAGTGTGATTTATTGTAAAACTTTTTTTCCTGGTTGGTCAGAACAAAAGTGGAAGACTTGTTACTTACTTGTTCGGATGACAGTATCCAGAGAAATTTCTTACTTGGGTCATGCATTCAAGACATAGAATATATGATGCTGAAGTACAGTATCCACACCAAACAGCCACAAATACTCCTTAAAACATTAGAATCCGCAACGTAAAGAAAATAATTCAGCAAACAACTGCAATTGCAGGTTTCATACAAAGATAGATTAGAAATAGATAGAAAGATAGATTCAGATGACTTCAAATATAGAGTACGTTGTATAGACCACTTTTATGCTATTGTTATTAAAAACATAAATACATCTTTAAAATGCCTTTTTCATACCAGAATAGATGTAAATAACATACAGTAATTGTCATTTTCTGATGCATGCTCTTTATCCCCATACAGGTTCCTTTAACCTCGATATTCAATGGCAATAAAGTGTGAAAAATAAATTGATCTGGCCTTGGTTTTTTTGTATAAATCAAGATCCAACAGATTTATTTTCCAGGTGTTTTTTCTTTTCTTTTCTGGCATTCACAGCTTAAAAACAAACACTGCAATACAAATAGTTTTGAAACACTTGCTAATGCCCATACAATTAACATGAAGTTCTCTTTTGAGAATCCAATTAAAACTTTTGAGCTCTGAAACCACCACGTTTTGTTTTCTTCACGCTTGTGTAAATAGCTGGACTAATTATCACATGCCACAGTCCCCTCTTCTTTAAACGCAACATTCTCAACAAAACCCTTCAACAACAATCCATTCGGTATTTCTCACCTTCAACCTTGAGCTATATTACATGCTATAAGGCTGCAGACGGTGTGCGAGGGAAAGAGAGGTAGTGTGTAGCGTTCATGGGGACTTATCTGTGAGTTTTGGGCAATGGCAGAGCCGTGAAGACTGGTGACAGTAGACAGGTGTTCTTTTTACCTCTCAACACAGGGTTGTCAGACAGCATAGCAGAGCCTTTGTGCTCTTAAAATGTAGTGACATCACAGACACATCACCGAATCTGACTTTTTCCCCTTTCTATCTCAATTTTGCCCTATATTTGCACCTAGGAATAGTTGACCCAAAAATGAAAATTCTGTTGTTATTTTCTCATCCTGGTGTCATTCCAAATTTGTATGCTGTTATTTTTGTACAAAATGCTAAATATATAATTGTAAATATTTTACAGACATTATAACTGCCACAACAAAATATAGCACTATTGGTTGCAGATTTGATGTCACTAACAGTTTTATAGCTAAGACTTGGAACTTTTATGTTGCTTTGTTAGCGATTGTGCCTTCTTAAGCTTGGCAGCCCTTGGTCATATGAACAATGCTGTGAATAAATCTCGATGCTGTTTATGTGTTCCACAGCAAACTATATTGTAGAACGAGTAATTTTCATTCGTAGGTGAATTAACCGAATCTATCTTTCAGTTTAATTCCTTTCTTTCCTAAATAAGGACCCTGACATTAATGTACCAGGAGTGTTTGCAGGGCAATATTCAGTTTCTCACAATCTGGCACGTTTTCATATTTTGTAATAAAGAGATATTGGCGGTTGGATTTGTAGATTTGCTTTCCGAATTCCCCTCGAGCTTCATTTATATTTCATATTTTGTGTTTCACGTGGAATTAACAGCTGTGATTTGTTTTTGCCATCTGTAAGCGATTACTTGGACTTTATTTGGCTTTGTAACAATGGCGTGTTTTCGTCTTTGCATCTCTCTCGACAGGCGAAGCAGATCTCTGACAGGTGCTGAGGCTTTTGCTCAGGAGACTTGGAGAGTTGAGTTACTACTGCATTATTCAACTGAGCTTGGATAAACAAACAGCGCTCCTCCGCCAAACAATGCGCTCTAACAAGGCAACACTGTGTAGTACAGGCCCCTGTGCTAGATACTGTACTCACAATTTTCATTTTCAAAAAAGAACTACTTACATCTCCTCCTTTCTCGGTGGATATTACTGAATGTCCTCCTCCTCCTTGTCCCCATCTCTTCTGGTTGCTCTGTCTTTGGTCACACTGCGCTCAATTTGCATGTGTGTGTGTGTGCAATCTCTAGGACTGATATTTTTGCAAGTGATTTAAACCGAACTGTTTGTTGTCAATATCTGGTTTATCTACACTGGTTGTCATAATGACTTAAGCTCAGCATGGGGGCCGAAGAACGGGAAATTTGCAATCTGCTCATTTACATCATAAAGAGAAAGATAGAGAGATAGCATACGTTTTAAAAGCATTACCATGCTTGCATCTTTATATAATCAACCTTATTTTTCAATGTGTAAGTAAACTATTTCCAGTGAAAAATATAGCCTAGTGTAATAAACATTTATTACACACGCTTTAAGCCAATATATCGATAACTACAATAGTACAACCTTAAGAAAATCAACTACACCGTGGTTACTACAGTTAAATCATGGTAAACACAAATAAACCATGCTTTTACTACACTAACCATAGCTTTACCATAGTATTTGGTTGTGCAAATGGTATATATGCCAAAAATCATACACTTATTACACTTTTACTATAATGATACAATGGTTAATTTTTGATAACACTTTATTTTGATAGTCCACTAGACATTAGGTAAGTAAGTTTGCAACTAAACTGTAACTAAGCATTAAACTGCTTAACATCTTCCATTTATTTTGATGGGTCCACAACATACAACATAATGCTGACTATGAGAAACTTTGCAAGTGAATGTCAGCTTTTTCTACTAACCCTAAACTTACCCTACTCTGAGAGTTAGTGGACATGTAGTTGTGAATAAATTCAAATTAGAATTTAGAATTTTAACTTATAGTTGATAGAATGTGGACTGTAAAACCAGTTTGTATTCTTGTGTATCATAATGAACTGTTCTTGTTTTGCTAAGTGACAGACATGGAAATCTCACTCATTAAAGTTAAAAGCTGCGCTAGGTTTCACTCTATCATGTTTCTTATTAATAGAGGTATGTTTGTTCCCACCAATAACTGCACAAGTTAAATTTGCAAGACGGGAGCATATTTTGTATATTTGTATATAATTTTTTTATCATCTGTGTCCTGTCCTGTCGCTGCCATTCTGTTGCACTGTGGAGCTTCTCCAAAAATCCATGTATGTGTAAACATACCTGGTAATAAAGCTTATTCTGGTTTAGAGCTAGAACACATAGAGATTGCATTGCAGTGCCTGCAGTTAAGAAAAACAAGTTTGTATGGAAGTGTATGAGAACGCTCAGGCACATTTTTGAGCCGTGCTACACATGACTTGATGATGGACTATATATTCAGAGGTAAAACAGTCTAGAATACTGACAGCTGTTTTTGACTGTCATGGGGGGAAAATCCCAACCTTTTTGCACTTTGACCGCCCAAATTTTGTGGTTTTTAAACACTGTAGCAGCTCATTTGTTCTATTGCACCCAATACACAATATGATGATCTGTGAATGAGATGGTTTGAGAGTCAAAGCTCTTACATGGATTTTAAATCTCTCTGTCTTGTTCTTCTCTTGCATTCCTCACCATAGTCATCATAAAGCGATTTCCCCTCTTTTAATATCATCACAGTGATACTTGTCCTCTTCAGCTGCTCATTTGTTCACTCTCTATCCTTCGTCTGTGACCTTCTCCCTTTCCTCTTCCTCCGTTCCGCTTTTCTCCTTCTACCTGACTTCCTCGCTTACAGAGCAATGGTCTAGTTTTCACCATAATAACTTAACACTTCAGAACGCATTAGTCCATGTCCCCACAACAAGGCAGCGTGACCTACGAAGTCAAAGAGCACACTCTTCCGTTTGCCTGTAGTAGCTATTTATCAAGACAGCCCGGGGCTTGCTATGATTCAGCCCAGAATAAATCCGGATGAGAGCCTGCAACGGTGACCTGTAGCTGCTGTTCCTCTGCAAATGTCACATGAACCTGCTGACATGTAAAGCACAAAGCTGAGCATTTAAGTGGAATGTAGTTTGGGATCGGAATTTAGTCAGGGAACTAAATGATTGTCTTCAAAAGTTATAGTTATTATATATAAGTTATAAGTTATTAAATATAAGTGCCTACACTTTCCAAAAATATAGTATACTTAGAGCATTACTAGAGTCTTATTAATATTGTGTTGTTGTCTAAATTCATCAATTTAATCCCATTCAATCATGTAACCTATATATATATAGGTATATATATATATATATATATATATATATACATATACAGTATCACAATATATTCAAAATATAGCCTTTTCAAAGGCTGATCTTTTAAAATTAAAAAAGTTAAATTAAAATAAATAATAATAATAATATTAATATAAATATTAATAAATATTAAATAAATTAATAAATATAAATAAATATTATTCTGAAGGATCATTGAAAATTCAGCTTTGCCATCACATGAATAAATTACTTTTTACATTAAATTAAAAATAAAATACCATTAAATATATTGCAAAATATAAATAATTTTATTTTTGATCAAATAAATGCAGCCTTGGTGAGCATAAGAGACTTTGTAACATTGAAAAATCTAACCAACCCTAAACTTATGAATTTTAGTTTGATGCATAATTGCACAATGACACTGTGACGTTTCATGTCTGTCTGTCTTGGTCTCCCCTGTCTTAGTATTTTTGGTTTAGTCCTGTCTTGTCCTTATTTGGTTTTTCCTGTCATTATGTTCTGATTAGTTGATTTTGTCCACCTGTGTTTTCTAGCTGCCTTCACTTTCTCACTATCAGTCTTTGTGTATTTAAAGCCCTTGTTTTTTTCGGGTGTTGAAGTTACATGTGTCTGAGACGTTGTTTTTTTTTTGTTGTTGTTGTCGCTGCCTCGTCAGCCTTTGCTTTGCTTTGTTCAGTCCAGTTTTTGCATTATTAAAACGTGGCATTCCAACCTGATCTCATGGCAATTTGTACATATTTTACGAGATGGCAATTCGTATGAATTTGTACGAATGACCTAAACATAACCCCGCCCCTAAACCTAC
>JAUCMT010000154.1:14519433-14532513 GCA_032357475.1 Enteromius thamalakanensis | reverse complement strand
GTAAAACTGAATAAGGTTTAGGAAGAATATGCATGCTCTTTTTTTCTACACTCAGTTAGACATTAACCAATATGATTTTTAATTAAATATATTTTTTTTCTTTTTGTATATATATGCATATATACAGTATACAAACACACACACATATATATATATATATATATATATATATATATATATATATATATATATACATACACACAAACACACACACATATATTATGTATATCTATGTGTGTGTGTATGTAGATCATATGCGTGTATATATATCTATTTCTGACAACCATAATGATCAATTTAAGTAAAAAAAAAAAAATAAATAAAGCTGAAGTGAAACTGATAAAATCAACAGCAGCAATGAAAAAAAAAAGACTGAGAAAAAGTGAAAGACAGTAATCATAATAAGCATTCAGGCCTCAGAGCATGCTAGGAATGGGGAGAAACAACAATACAGGTCTTCTTGAACAAAAACACGCCTGCTGTTTTTGGTTCAACCTAAAAATCTAAGTATATAGCAACAGAAAAAATGCATTACTTGTAAAAGTTTAAGTCTAAAAAATAAATAAATAAATAAATAAAAGTGATAAAAAAAAAAAACAACAATACAATAATCCAGCAAATCTTTCCTTGGCTTTTTTTTTTTGAGGACCTGTCTGCTGTTTGTGATGGTAACACTACTGGATCTTCAGAGGGGAGAGGCCTACATGCATCCTGACTCTTCTCAGTCAGTTGTCGCTATTAATTGGCTTTCCTGTCATTACCTTCAAAAGACAGGCAAAATCTGCCACAATAATCTAAGACATACCCCCGCCCTCGCCCAAAACACGCTGAGAGTAATTAGCAGAAGGTTTAATTGGCTCAAAAATAAAAATCTCTCGCTGAAACTGTACGTCGTTCGTGACAGAGATGCTCGCGCAGTCCCCAGACGATCACGTTAAAAGTGAAGTATTTGTTTGATTGCCTCTCAGCGGAGTATACGAGGCCTCGCCAACAACGCAGGTGCACTTTTCAAGTGAAAATCTTTTTCTCACGATTCAGAAGCGTACACTTCTTACTTCCCTTTTCTTTTTTTTTTTTTAGTTGAGACGAAGAACGAGAGAGAGAAGGGGTGGAGTTTCTGAAGGCGACGGAAACAAAACTCAGTCTTTGACAGTGACATCAAAGGAGATGGCTTCTTTTGTGTTGGGAGAAGAGGTGCGTTTGAAGTGCTCTCCTGGAAATACTGGAGTGCGGGAACGAGTTCATTGTTACCCGGCTCTGCCGATGATTATCTTCCATAGGCACAGAGCAGTGAAGGGGCCTGTCAGACAGTCAGACAAGTAATGATCTATACACCCGATGCCGAGGTTTCAACTCACAGCAAGACACAGACGCGTTCAACATGCTGCTCATTCACAGATTCCCGATAGTAATAGGATTGGAGATACTTTATCATTATCCGTCCTGGTTTTTTCGACCAATACTTGTTAAGAGATGAGGTGGAATTTTGACAACCTTGGGTATTTCATTTCCACATTACGTTATTAGTTTATACAAATGTGTATCCGCACCGTAGCTTTCCTAAGTATCCCAAATAGTAGGGTCCAGAAGTGTGGAAACAGCTTGACAGATGGATTTGGAATACATTTAAACAAAAGGAAAAGTAAAAATCAATTTAAAATCTTTTTAAACGGTCGTTAAAAGTATTCCTTATTCCTGTCATGGCTCATTTTAAGCAGCCAGCAGTCACACGATCCTTCAGAAATCATTTTATTATGCTGATTTGGTATATATAATCTGATATCTTATAGTAAGATGAATTCAGACCAACTTTAGTAGGTATCTTCCCCACTCAGGAGACACAAATAGAGGAGCGAGTATTACGAGTGCACTTATAGCTTCTGGATTTTGTTGGGCTTTTGGAAAAGAAAGCCTCTGTTGCCTCTGCTATTATTGTACATGGCCAGGCAGTCTATAGCACTGCCTGTAAAATCTTTGCAAGAGGGTCATTAAGGATATTTCATTATCTCCATATTGCCAAGGTCAGGTTGTCCATATATCCAGTTTACAGCTGCTGTGGGAATATGCTGCAAGTGTAGTATAATAGACCAGAAAATGTCCACACCGGGAGTGATGGGAAATCAATATCGGGGCCCAACTCATCAATATAAACCCCATTTTCACAAGCAGGAAGAAGGCACTCAAGAAAAAAAGCTCGAAAAAATAAATTAAATCAAAGAGAAGAAAATATAATAAAATAACGGGCCAGTGTTCATAATGCGCTTTTTCGTTGTTGTGTTGTGTTCTGGGAGGGAGTCATCAGATGAGGGGAGTCGGGAAACCAGGTTTGGGTTGATTTTGCTGTAATCCACCCGTGCTGGATGGAGTCGGTCGTAAATGTTATGCTACACGTGTGTAAGTGTGTTACAGTAAACGTGTACATGGGTCGTGACAATGATCTTTGTTACATCCAACTCTGCCTCCGGACTGATTCATACATCTGCTCTCACACGTTGTTGTGACATCTGATGTGCGATCGATTCCTTCTGAAAACACACTGTACAAAGCCACTGAAAACTAAAAACCATAGCACAAGGAAGTGATTTATTTCATCTCATCCCTCAATAATTGCTTTTACGGTAACATATTTACAATGGATGATATACCTAAATACAATCTGCATTTTTCTCCTTTTAAAACCTGCAGATATGTCATTCCGCATAGGTTTGCTGGGGAGTTAAGACAAAGTCAAAATGATCATCTGTAGTAACTGACAACAGGCCTTGCTTTATGCATCGGATAGAGATTTATTTAGTTATTTGCATATGTATTTATACAACTAATTTTATTAACCCTACCTTAAAAGGTTAGTTCACACAAAAATGAAAATTCTATCTTTAATTACTCTCATGTCGTTCCAAACCAAAAGACCTCTGTTGATCTTCTGAACACAAATTAAGATCTGTATGATGATATCAGAGAGCCATCCAACCCTCCATTAGACAGCAACACCATTGAAATGATCCCAGATCCAAAATCTGTCTATGTTTTTACATCAGTAAAAAAAGTCATTTTTTTTGCGATGCTAGGAGAATAATTTTTTGTGCAAATAAAAAAAAAAAAAAAAACATAATTTACTCTTCTCCCGTAACATATGTCTTCCAACATTTTAGAGAGTATCTCACCGCACCTGATGTGCAAGCTTTAACATAATTTTTAACTACTTTTTACTGGCGTTTTTACCCTGTTTCTGTATCTGGGATACTTTCAGCTGTATTGCTGTCTGTGGAGGGACAGATGGCTCTTTGAGCTCACCAGAAATATCTTAATTTGTGTTCAGTAGATGAATGAAGGTCTTACAGGTTTGAAACGACACAAGGATGAGTAATTAATGACAGAATTGACATTTTTGGGTGAACTAACCTTTTAAACCTAACCACTTCACACAAATATAAAACTTGTAACATACAGATAAATGTATAGAATTTATTGCAACATGGATTTTTGCCTTTCTTTCTGCTATATCCTGTGTGTTTTAATGTTTTATATTGACAAATATTTTGTTTTGAATGTAGGCATTGAGTTAGTTGATGAAAATGTCTAAATATTCTAGATTTAAATTGGAATTTATATATCAAAGACAAAATTATACCCTAATATATAGTTTAATGACAATACGATTAATTTGCACGTAATACTTCACATCTGTGTATTGACACCAAAGGTTTATCAATGAATGAAATGGAGTTCCAAATCGTGTAGCCTATGGGTATCTAGTGTTTTTGATGCCCTGGGAGTGAAAATTGATTGTTTGTGCAACTTATTTTTTCACCATTTCCTCCTAAATTGTCCATTTTTGTCAATAGCATCTCACACAAGCCTTAACATGTTTCAAAACTTGCATATCAATATCATTTCCAGTTTTCCGATCCGGTTTGCCCCCTTTACACAAACACCGGACTGCTCAAACATCCTGGGAGCATAAACTGGAAAGTATTTTTCATCCAAATTTGAAGTGCAGTGTGGTTAAACTGTGCAAGAGAAGTTAAATGAGAAGAGCCTGAGGTTGTGTAGGCAGTCTGCACTAGCCTGCGGCACTGTTTGTTTATGCAGAACTCACAAAATTAAAATGCTGCGAAGGCGCTCTCGATAACGATGCCAAAAAAAATTAGAGGATTTGTTTGGGACGCCCAATTCCGACACGTGTCATAGATCGCTTCATGTTGATGAGGGTTAAAGGTCAACTGTATCTATTGACAATCACAGGAGGTGACTGCTTTGACCGCGAATGCACTGCGTGGCGTCAGGTCTGATAAGTCAGGGGCTTCGACCGCGTGCTTTCGTGTACAATACAGCACTACTTCTATTTTACAGAGAATAATGCTCAGCCCACCCTCTTTCCACACACATACACCCCCATATACACACTGACACAAGCACATTTTTCGCTCTCATCTCGTGCGGAATGCTTATTAACATCCTCTGCGGCATGTTAATGGCTTATTGACCAAATATGGTGTAATGAGGAGCCGAGAGTGGGCTCGTCGTGATCTATGGCGGAGGGAAAGTGGCCCGTGCCGCAAAGATGATGACCTAATTTTAATATCGCAGCACAAGCTGAGAAAATGACCCCCGCTCTGATGACAGCTACTGTGGGCGAAAGCCTCACAGTTACTGTACGTGCCACCGCCTGAAGCTGACCCACCCTTAAACCCCATAACAGCAACCCGACCCCATAAACGGCTCACTCGCGCCGTCTCCGCGCCATTAAAAAAGTGCGCGAGACAGCAGGCGCAGACAGCAACTTGGCTTTGCCTTTTAAAAGTCACCTTCAAGCGCAAAACCTCGCCATCGACTTAATGCATGCGTTCAAAGGAATAAGGCAAAAGCGGATACGGGAAAAGGGTCTCCGTCCCCCTAGATAACCTTGAAGATGTATGGTGTTTTAACATTCCACACCAGCCCCTGGCTCAGGCATCTTTTAAGCGCATATTTGATCATGGCCCGTACATACTGAAACATTAATACGTTTCCTTTCTAAACAGGCGCTGCACTGGGCTTTTTTTTCCCTGCCTTCCGGAGAAAAGGGGCTACGCAGACTGTCAATGCATGTTACTGTAGGAGGGGGATGAGACCTGGAGAGGTATTAACATTTCAGAGAAAGGCAGTGGCGTATGTGTGTGTGTTTTATAGAGGGACTATCTGTACTCATTTTTTTCAATCATGCATTATTTGAGTTGAATAATGGAGTCTGGTTTAACTATTCTGATTCAGGTTTGCTTGGTCACCTTGACAAAAATAGGGTTTTTATAACCTTCCGATTCAAATTTAGAAAGTCATTGTGAATTATGTCTCATCTTTGCAACGGGAAACTAACACTGGCAGTGTATTTTAAATGTATACTTTATACATATATTATTCATTCAAAGGATGCATGTTTCATGATACCCCAAATGTCTATAAGGACATGCACTTGGGAAAAAATTTAATTACATATGCAATATGCTAAGTTTTTTGTATTTCTGTGTGCTATATATGGTTAAACTAAACTTAAATGCCAGTTTCAAGAGGAAAGTTTGAATTTAATGACACATCAAATGAAGAAAGAGCATACCTATATTTTCATACCTTGAATAAATGTGAACAAATTTCAGAAATTATTAATACATACACTAAACACAATGTTTGTCAATAAAAAAAAAAAATATATATATATATATATATATATATAATGGATTTTTTTTTTAAGGTAAAAGCTTTCTTTATTCCTCAAAAATAATACTAAAATGAAACAAATACATTCAGAAATAAAAACATTAATCACAGAAGAGGTCATTCTATGTATGAACTGCATTTCTAATGTAGTAATGTATTTCTAAATAATATAAAACAACAACAAAAATAAGCACAACTGACCCTTTAACCACTTCCTGTCTCGATCTACAAGTCCAATCGAGTGTATTTTGAGTGATGCTTACAGTTGTCCTTTCCACACAGTATCTGTGTGTGTGTGTGCTTGTGCCTACACATGTGTTTAGTGCGAGTGTGTGTTCTGCAGTCTCAGCAATAGGACAGGGGCCAGACTGTGGATTTATGTGGCCAGCCGGTGGAAATGACCTGTTTCTGTCATTGGGTGTGTGCCCCATCACGAGAGGCCCTAAACTATATTGGCACAGCTCTGACAGACATGTTTGTCACCCAGTCAATTTGGAAGATACCAAGGCAGCAGTATTATTCCTCTGACAAGCTTCTCTGCCTTGCTTTCTTTCTCCCCCTCTCGCTCCATCCCTCCATCAAATCTCCCTCTCTTCACTGTCAAAGGTAAGAATATGCAGTGATAGCAGGGCTAGCTGTCAAGTGCTTCATTTAGAGATTGTCATGATAATGTGAAATTGTCCAGAGAGGCCTCTGTGATGTCACTGCAGAGATGAGACACGTTTCCACAAAGACGGTTTCATGATTTATAAAGCTAATTTTAAGGATTATTTACATCAAAAGCCCATGAAAGTGCAATGTTTACCTCACAATATCAATTCAGATTAGCCTTAGAACACAAAAGGTCCGTGTACAGTAGCCTACACGGCAACACGTTCTGCTGTTATTGGAACAGTGACATCTACTGGCACTTCTTCAAAACAAATACAACAGGAGACAAAATATGGAACAAAGGTCATTTTCATAGAGCGGTTGGACGCTTTTTAACACACCCACACACAATTAATTCCACCCACAAGTACAGCTAAATTTGTGGGAATAAAACAAGAGCTGATGGAGTTGGTTTTAAAATAAACTCGAGTTATATAACAACAGGATAGATGCCATTGGACCCCTTAGACTTTATAAAAAAAAAAAGTTTTATAATTTCTCTGTCTCCTGTTAAATTGTCTTATATTTAGAACATTCAATTGGATAAACAACTCCGGAATCTATTGCACAGATAACTTACCAACCTCATCTGTTTCTTTTTGTCAAACGAATCCAGTCGGATCCGTTTTAATTACGGTCATCCGCTAGGAACTTGCAATTAATTTGATTACGTTTTACATTTAAATATTCATCATAATTAACAACTCAATAAAGCCACATTAAGACGCGTTAAAAGGCAACTATTTAAATTAATTAATGATGACGTCTATTTTTACCGAATGATGGGCTTTAATGAGTAAATATGGATGGATGGACGCGGTGTGGTTTAATCGGAGAGTTTATGGTTTATCTTTAATATAGTGCTGTAAATAGGTTTACACGTTTCACACGTTCGACTCGAAGGCTCTGATGCGTGATAATTCTCCATAATCCACTGAAAGACATGTTATGTGCGCTCATGTTAATTGTGAATGAACCGCACAGATATGAGCCTCGTCGAATATAAGCAGATAAATGCATTTTTAGCAGTTCCAGTAGTGAGTCTTCAGGGGTCACTTGACTGAACCGAACAGATCCTTCAAAGTATCTTTGGCTTAATCCTCGTCTGTGTGGGTTGATCCACGCAAGCAACCCTTCTAGCCCTGGCGATGAATATTTTATGAAGATGTAAACATCTCACCCTTCCCGCTGTGTAATCACATGCAACGCAATGCTATGAGGGAGCATGTTAAAGGGGAAGCGTGCAAACATATCCGCGACGGGGAAGAGATCCATTTTGTCTGCCCACTTCCATTCATTAATGAATCAATGTCGGTCCCCGGAGAGCCCCTTTAAAAAAGGAACCATAATGCCTCTTTCCCCACGGATGGGCCGGTGTTATTTTGATCTTGAGAGAAACAAATGCTTTTTGAAAGTGCTGTGTGCATTAAAGGCTTGGAGGGAGGGCCGGGGAGTGGATACAGTAATCAGAGAGATATCACATTAGAGGAAGCTGTTGACTGAGACACTATGGACATGCTTTATGATAAGAGGGGACAGGGTCAGATCAATGGCTCAAATAGAGAGCTCTCACAATTTAGTGTCTGTACGTTTTGATTTTATTATGTTTACTGCGTATATAAGTAACGGCAGTGCATTAAGGGTTTCCGTTTTAATGTATGGCAGGAACCTCCTGCTGTCGCTTAAAGTGCTCAAAAAAGCCAGTCTGGATGTGAAAAGCTAAACAGGAAATGGGGGTGGAGGAACAATTGAAAGACTAATGATAAACTAACACCCAAGACTGAAATGTGGAGAAAATTAATTTCATGAAAATTAAAGTCAGATTCTCACTATTTAAGTTAGGTATACATATATTTTGGCATGTTTTGCTTCTTGGTTGATGCCAGTTTAAATCCTTCACACTAGTTAGCTATAATAGAATCTAATAGAATCTTGTGTTTATTTAGCTTATTTCCCATTACTGCATGATTAACCTTTATGGTGGGGTCTGAGAGACCTGGGGCTCTTTTAATATCTCAAGAATTACTAAACATTAAAATATCTAGACTTTTCGTAATCTTATGAAAAGTGATTATAAAGAAAATGCCAACTTGATAATATGTTGTTGTCAATAAAAAATATATTTACGTACGTTTGGGGTTTTAGAGACCCTGAACATAAAACATTAATAAAAGCAATGAATCTTCACATGTTAATATTTTCAAATTGTCTTATTAAGTTAAACTGAATAAATTACTCATTTATTTTTCTTAAATGCGGTTTATATGGCCGTACTAACAGAATAGACACGACTACATTTGAGTACAATCACAGTTTGGAAAAGTCGTATGTGGAAGAGGATCATGAAGAAATCTCAAGATATGTGGATGCTGCTATTATTTTTTTCACATAACTCATCGGGAACCCAATAGAACGTGAGGGGCTAAAACAATGTAGAGAATACAGTAGCCCTTAAATCTTACAGGAAAGATAAGATTAGATTTTTTATGACCTAAAAACATGCTTGAGCATGCAAGTATATTCAAACATTATACTGTGTTAAGCCTAACAAGTTCAAAAGCTGTTCTCTGTGTAACAGAACGAATGGAAAATACTCAAATGTCACAGTGGCGAGGAAAGGGAATAGAGGCTCAAGCCGTGCGTGCGTGTGTGTAGTTTTGTTTGCAATTGAACTGCATGCATGTTTTCATGTGCGGGTGTCCTCCTGGCCTGTAAGTGTTGTGAGTGTGCGTGATGGGTTGAGATTTGATTAGCATGCCCATGGGTATGAACAGTGGCTGGAGAAAAGCGTCTCTGTGCTCACCATGCCTCAATGCTCCTGTACACACCAAGTGTGACCAGCCCTTCATTTTAAACAGCCCCTAGCTGCCCACTCCCACCATCAGGAAGAGACCACAATATACTACACACCTCATCACTGGGCTTTTCCTACAACCACATGGGAATTTAGGATATTGCTTGTGAATTATTACTATATTCTTTATTACTATAGTGATTATTCATGGTAGGAAATTAATGTTAACCTTACATGTTACTTAAATCTGATTTATATACTGTAGACCAGCTGCCATAATGTCTAAATTATTATATTATTATTATTACAAGAGAAATTCTGATTGATTTGTTTTTACTTGTTTAAAAAGTAGGTCTACATCTATACTTTCCCTCCTTTTTGTATCTTTTAATTATAATTTCATGGGATATTTAAATCTTTTGTATTCCACAGAATAGGCATACAGATTTGGAAAAGCACGATGGTGAGTAAATGACGACAGAATTGAACTGTTTATTTTGGGCAAAAATAATAAAGCAATAAAATGTCTTTAAAAAAGTGAAAACACATTTCGACCAAATATCTATATATTTCCATGCCAGGTGTCTCAGAGTGAAAACTTCTTCATAATGCAATCATTTAAAGTTAGCATTGTACTCGATACACACATTCATTCCTTCCACTCAAATCACACTGGCAGGTCTTAGCATTGAAAAAGCGCAGTTATTTTCGGACATTTCATCCTTTACACGCATGCCTGGCCTCGGGGCCTTCCAACTTAAGTGTTTTTGCTGGCCGTAAACGAGCAAGGTTATTTTCACTTCCTAATGGTCACCCACGACAACCGGCTCATAATGAGCACTTGCCACCGAGGATTGTTATTTTCTTAAGGACCAAATTAAAAAAGAAATCCCAAGCAGCCGCATCATTACAGGAAGCCTAGAGGAACTATTTCCAGGTCATTAGTTGGCTCGCCTGGCCTTCCTGCTTCCACCGGCTGGGGAGAAAGGATGTGATGAATTGTGCATCCGTTCAATTTGCGAAGCCACTGTTGTTAATGAGGACTTTCTTCTTCCTTTCACTTTTTCCCTTGCTCAACCAGCCACCGCGCTCGCTATTGTCTTGAGGTGATATCCTCAAAACACACTCCGGATGTGATTAATCCTAATTGTCTCGTTCTCAAAAATAGGAATTCGACTAATATTCTAAACATGCATGAATGTGTCAATGTGCCAATTATCAGCTGCTTAGCGTACGTCTAATAACTCAGACGCATATAGACACTGAAATCGCTCTAACCATCTCTCAAAAGTCATGAAACGCAGCCTGGCTGTTGAAGAGGTTACATGACAAGTTGATTGAATTAACTTCTAATAGGCCCATTTTGTGTTCCCTAACTGCTGGGAATGCTGCAGATTGTATCTGTGAGACTGGAGGCTACAGTGAGATAATCAGGTGTGCCGAATTCCACATGACTTCCTGGAGTTCCCAGCGGTCATGTGGATATCTGATGAGGGCTGACATGTGAAGTATGACATCATGCCAGTGGGTGGCCTATCGGAGGGCTACACCAGTGAGGTCACTGGTCTCCTAATGACCTCCTCAGGGTTCAGCCGCAGCTTCCTCTCGCACTCCTCTTAGGCCTCTCTCAAGTCTTTCAGAAATATCCTTTCTTATTTACTCCAACACCTTTTTTTTCCCCGGTTGAGAGAGAGAACTTCCCCCAAAGTTCCTCTCCTCCCCCCGTCTCCGACTGGTTTCAGCTTTAACGCTCTGCTAAGCCTGCTTGCTTGTTGGCCTTAATCAAGAATCGGGGCAGAAGGACAGGGCCAGTGAGCTCCTAAACGCCCAGCAGGGTCTTTATTCTCAGACAGCATGCGTCTCGCCTCACCCTGCCTGCCGGAGCAGAGGCGAAGGAAAATAAACCCACTCACACATCAACACTCACTGTGTGGCCGGCAACTCAAAGCAGGCGAGGATCCGTAAAGCCTGGTTTAAGTCTATATATGGCAATACGCATCTGGCCAATCTGTAGTATCCAGCACATTTCTGAATAAATGCTTGTGGGCGACTGCCAAAATGGCTGTCAAACATCTCTATTGCCAGGCCCTAATCACCAAATCATACATATTTTCATTCAATTGATCTTAACAACATTGCAGGCTATCAGCATGTCCTAATATTACCTGTAATTCTCCTCACACAAGGCTATATGCATTAGCATGCGCCTTGCGCCCTTCTGAACACATAGCCAGAGAGCAAGTTTACAAAGCTACGAGCTTATAGAACTGCCACAGGCGCTTTGAGTTTCTCTCGGCCACACATCTCCAGGCCCGCAGCCAGTGCCTGGTCGGGCTGGAGCGAATAGCCATGTTAATGCTTTCTCCCCTGCATGTTCTTCTTTAATATTTAACACAGGTTATTAGACAGAGCGAGCTTGCGACCCCCTGAGCGCCTCCGCGTCGCGCATGAATAACTAATGCACGACTGATTATGTTAATCAGCGATCGCGGGGGCCGAGCGCTGATGACCAGGAGTGTTGCCGTGGTACAGGATGAGAGTCTAATAATCCCAGCATCTCCAAACAGTGCCCCTAACCCATTATTACACAAACAGAGACACTCAAACACACACACACACGCCAAACAAAAGCACTAGGCCTGACCCAAACTACCCACCCACATCCATAAAGACAGCTCTCAGCTAACACAAGCTTATTTAGTCCTTATGCTACAGGCTTAAAGTACTGTTTTTTTTTTTTCGTACTGTGTGTGAGGGTATAAACATGCTGCTTTTATTCACCTCAGCCTTTTTATTATATGTGCTCAGAGAGAGGAAGCAGATAGTAGCACTTAAGATATTCAGAAATTGACAGAATGTTCCATTTGGAGATTCTGAAAAATGCCAAGGGATCTTATACAGTAGTTATAGTACAATCAATACATACTCAGTCCTATTTATATTTGCTGTTATTATGATTAGTGTACTCTTTTTGCCTCAAACCCAAAATGTCTAAAAATCCATCAAAAAAATTTATTTTTCTTTAAATGTTTTAATTATAATCAAAACAATGGGTAAAACAAACAAAAATGATAGATAGATAGATAGATAGATAGATAGATAGATAGATAGATAGATAGATAGATAGATAGATACTGTAGATAGATAGATAATCTGTCTGTGTTGACTAAATTACTTTTGTAACTTTAATAAGAATAACGAAACGGTTTTTATACATTTTATTAATGTAAAGTAAAATATACTGTATTATTTTTTTATCCTATCGCATGCAAAAGTTTCCTATTGCTTTCATTGACTGTTTACTTGTCTTAGATGAATTTGTTTTTGTTGCTTTTTAGGCTATAGCATCAGTTTTTTTATGGAAACATGTTTCTGCCATTAAATAAAAAAAAGGTTATTGCGACTTTTTTTTCTCACAATTCAGAATTTTTCACAGATTTGCGTGTCAGTGGCAATTTTGACTCTATTGTGTGATATAAAAAAAGTCTCAATTCTGACTTTTTGTCTCAGAATTGTGAGGAATAATCTGGAAATTGCAAGTTATAAAGTCCAATTTTGAGTGGATAAAAAGACTGATGTGTTATCAGAATTGCAAGTTTATATCTCAGGATTCTGACTTTATAACTCCCAAGACTTTATAAATTGCAAGAAAATAAGTCTGAATTGTGAGATAAAGTCGCAATAAACTTTTTTTTTATGTTTAAATAAATGGTGAAACCTTTTTTTTTTTGTGACATTGACATTGGAAACAAGAATTACGCAAAATTTGATCCAAAAATCTACATTTTGATAACAAAAAGACTTTATTTAAAGGTTAAAAAAATGATGCATAAAATAACTTGTACTTTGGTTATATTGCGTCCCCCTGATAGATAGATAGATAGATAGATAGATAGATAGATAGATAGATAGATAGATAGATAGATAGATAGATAGATAGA
>JAUCMT010000154.1:14499601-14509850 GCA_032357475.1 Enteromius thamalakanensis | reverse complement strand
TTTCCCTGTGCTTCCTGACATGTGTTGGAAACAAATACAATTGTCTGCAGGGAGCTGAGGCCCTCAGGGCCTGAGCTTTACACTTTCAAATTTCAGTTAACAAAAAATAAAATAAAAAGCGCCTTTTTTTGTCTTTATTATAACACAGGCAATATATACAATATGTTTAATTAATTTCAACAGTGTTTTATGTAATTTCAAAAGGTTTCCTTTAAAATGATGCCAATCTTTTGTATATATACACCTCTGCATGTGGGTATGGGAAGCTTTTTAATTTTGGTAGGCAAAAACAGGCGAAATTCCTCAAAATAGCTGCAGAGATTTTGATAAGTGCCCGTCATCACAGTTGATGAGGGGGTTCAGCGTCACAGCAACTCCTGGGGCCTCATTTATAAAATGTTGCGCAGAAACCATCCCAGATTTGATCATATGATCATTTCTTCGATATGCATCACAGAATGAGCGTACAAACAGAAATCGCAGGTACGCGTCGCTCTCAGATGAAATTTATGAATGGCAAATGGTCTTGAACTTGCACGCAAATGAAAGGTTTCAGTTCTCTGCTTGTAAACGACTCCTAATTAATGTCATTAACATCTGAAATATCAGCAATCATCAAAAATTAGGGCAGCGAGCTGCAAGAACAGCTTATATTTTTTTCAAAAACCTGCAATACTCTGACAATAAAAAGTCTGTTTAGACCCTAATGTGACATTAAGCACTTTCCACGTCAAAGACCAATTTTATAAATATGAACGTTGACGTGGATTGCAGCGTACACACACTCTCGATCAAATCTGAGCGTATGAGGCCCCAGAAGACTTTCCATTTTTATGTGACGTATGCATTAGACGTGTAGCCAGCACTCTGTGGGCATGTTCCCAAAAGATGTTCCTGTAACTAAGATCAAGGTAAAATGAAGGTACTTCCACCAACAGTTAAATGAGCTGTGAATGTTCCTCCAGTGTGAAAGACCTTATTGAAGAACCATTTTTTTAATTCCCCAAAGAACCTTTGAGTAGACAGTTTTTAAAAGAACCATTTTTTCTTAATGTGAAAAACATAGTTTTTTTTTTTCTTGGAATAGAAAAGTTCCACGAATGTTAAAGCTTCCGCGTGAAACATTAACTGAACATTAATACGCTTTATTTTGAGGCATGCAGATTACACCTGGCTGTCAGAAGTTTAACAGCATTAATTGTTTTTAATTTCCATTGGTTAAAAAAATAAAATTAAAATCATTAGAAAATAAAAGACTGAAAACCAACAAAAACTAAACTTGATATGAAATTATTAAATTTAAGCGAATCAAATAAAATGTAATTAAATTAATTAAAAAACAACAACCCTGATGTTGTGCAGGTGGCCACACCTATCATTGCAGAGTTGCTTTTGGCGATACCGTGTTGGTTTTACAATATTGGAGATGAATAAGGATTCCTATAAACTTTAATAAAACATAATTATATGACTCCTCCAGCATATTAACCAAAGAATTTGCTTTAAACCAGAATCTTATTGGCATATGTAATTGTGGTGTTCTGAACCAGGTGTGATTTTGCCTCCCTAAAGAAGTCCTGGGCTTGTTATTGCACCTCTTTATCCAGATCGGAGTGGGGTTGTTAATTAGCTAGACCTTGAATTAGATTATTTGCATGTCTGAACAAGGGGTAAGGTATTAATGCTCCCTCAAGACACGCTGTAATAACCTCTTCAGTGGCTCCCTGGTCCCTATGGAGCCGAGCGAACAGGAGCCAGACAGCCAGCCAGTGAGAGAGAGGGGGAGAGAGCCATTTCATCCAATTAGCTGTGGATTATGCTGCCCCTCTCCCTTTGAATCCTATTTGCTGTGATAAGGTGTTCTCCTGAAAGGGCCAGGCTGAGCTCGAGCTATCCAGGGAAATGATTAATTCACAAACCCCTAAAAATTAAAATGCAGTGGCTCTCACTCCACATCCACTGACACGTAAGGAATAAGGTGGAAGATTCTGCATGGAAATCAATGCAGGCACCGAACGGGGCAGCTAAGGATGGCAAGAAGCCGGCCAGGAGGAATATATTCGACAGAATCTTGAAGCTTCACAACACATTATATTCAACATTTCCAACGGCAGGCGGATGTGGGGTGTGGTATAATGGATGATGATCTTGAATTATTCAAGTCTTCTCTGAGCTGTGCGGGAAGTGTTCTCAGCAAATTGTGTTGCTTCAGCATCAGTAGCTTGCCAGTGATATTGAAGTTTTCTCGTTCAAGTCGTGATGTTTATTCATTGTTTTCCTGCTGGGATGGGGGCACAATCTGATTTACACTCACAATTTATTCAGCAATATGAAACATAATACACCCTTCACTTCTAATCCTGCTTTGAAAGCAATTTACGCAAACAACTTTTCAGCCTTTTTATTGCATTATTGGTAATTATGCATATTTATTTATTGACTAGAACAGTTCCATCCACTTATTCCATACATCCATTGCCTTATTCACTCCTTTATAACAATATATGTATGAATAACAGATAAAAGTGTTTTTTTTTTTAAGCTAAAACTCTCAATCTTTTAGCTATAAATCTCAACTTTTCTATTTATAATCTATTTATAATACACTCAGAAAAAAAAGGTACAAAACCTGTCACTGTACTTTTATTTCTAAGAGTGTATGTATTTTAGAAGACTTACTGACCTTGACAAACATGGTCACGATGCTCTGCTTGGGTCTTTCTGTAATATAATTTTCTGTTTTATGAAGCTCAACTGGAAAAAGATGGTGACACCAAGGTTTTAGGTTCGATTCCTAGGAAGTCTTTCAAATACCCAAATGTAAATGTCTAACACATTTTAAAACCATTTTCTGATTAGCTACCTCTCTCTGCCGATGTAAGACAAAAATGTTGCCAGATCCCACTCATATCACCTCTGTTACCACACATGTCACTTTTTAGCTGAGAAGTGTCCTCCACAGACCTAACAGAAGAATGTGTGGAGAATCTAAAGTAAGCGGTTTTTATATTTTAAAACCCCTTTGACGCCCCACAAACGATGTTTAAACACCCTGCACCTAGGGTTTAATTAAGTCCCTCTAATCGTGTTCCAATCGCGAGCCTGGACGGATGGGCTGGAATTCCTGATGTGCATTTCTGTCAGTCTTAATTGGATAATTGATTGCCAATTTGAACCTGGCCACACACTGCATACACAATAAAGAGCTTTGGCCATGTTCCTTGAGGATTCATTTTCCGACCAAATAAAGATGCTGCTTCGATAGGCAGCAGCAGTCATCCACAGTATAAAGCTAGTCTTTAGAAAATACTTCTTTCTCTTGGCTAGTTATGCTGAATGGCCAGGCCGGTTTGATTGGAGACCAGTGTTAACACTTCATTATATCGTCCATGCAACCACAAAACAAATCAGAATAATAAATAATCTCAGTGCACTTTTTTTCATATTCAAACAGAAGCTCAGCTATTGCATTCGTTAAGGTCTTAAAGGGATAGTAAGATTTATTTGAGCATTTATTCACACTCATGTTATTTCAAGCCTAAAGACTGAAGGTATGTACACTTTTGGGGCCAGTTTTACAAAACAGCGACAATGGGAGAGGAAATTTCTACGGGTGGGTGATGGCACAAATGCAAGTAATGTCCAGCACAAAAGTATGATTCATTTAATTAGACCCCACCCATACATTTTGCATCTGAAAGGGAATATTTCAATATGCCATACCATGCAACAAAAGTCCATAGCATCCAAAATAAGACTTAACCCTAATGACTTTCATTGCAGGAGACTACAATTAAATCAAATTTAAATCAATCAATCTTGTGGGTAAACTGTACATTTAATATTTTACAAATCCACCGCAAGTCACTTCTGGTCTTGACATGCACACACTCGCAAGCTGCTTTGCTGCTTGTAATTACTGGAGTGGATTACCGAACCACTTGCAATGCAGTAATGCTTTTTCCATGTTGAACCAAAGGGCCTCTTGAGACCATGAGGCCTATCACAGATATCCTAACAAAGAACAGATGTGGGAAACCTGAACACGCACACATTTCCTATGTGTCAGATCGATATCTTCCTGACACATGGGAGTGGTTACACACTGTTATGTTCATATTTAATGACAGTCCTCATTTGATTAAAAAAAAACCCTACTCCCAGACATTGTTTTAAATGTGCCAGACAGTGTCTTCTTAACTTCAGTTTGACGCTAATCAATGTACAGCTCTGCCTGGGAAAGTTTTCACGAAAATATCAGAGCACTTAAGATATTTGACATTCTGATTATGCTGTGTGACATCGATTGGCTGACATGTATGGACTTTCTTGGATGAAATGCTATTTGAAAGTGAAAGTGAAAAGGAAAACAATTCCTGTTGGCTTTCAGAACGACGTAGCTCATTCTGTAGTTCCCCATTGACTGGTCCCGCTCCCGACATCCAGTCTACCAAATGATCTTTTCATTATTTACTCGATAAACCAGTGAGTCCATTCGTCAAGTGTTTTGTTGGACATTTACCTAGATGGAAAAATATGAGCATTGAATCAAAATTTGTCAGGGGCAGATCGATGGAGCAAAGCAGAGCAAAACAACTCCGTATTAAGAACAGAAACGGACAAGAAAAACTTTTGGGATTTATTTGTTTACTGTTCTTCTTGTGATTGTAACATGAATGAGGAGCCGTAAATGTGTTCGTCCATGCAGATCCAAAACAGGATTTATATTCAGAAGTTTGACCCAAATTGTTACGTAAATAACTGATAACTGATGACTCCATGAATATGTTTCAGTCTCTGCAGCAGGACATTTTTACAATTTTGGTGTTTGCTAATCCAAAACTTTCTTGGGGTTGATTACTGGGAAAAAAGTCAGTTATATTTTGTCTGCAGCACAAACAGTTTCGGCATATGGTACACTATACTGAACTAGAAATAATTCACCAAAAAAATGAAATACATCATTAAGGTCTTTCAAATTTAAACCATTGCTTCTGTTGTAACAGTAAATAATCCATAATAATGCTTCCGTCCCTCCCCTTGATAATAAATAAAACTGGAAAGTGAATAAACCAGCTCTCAAATCAAGATGCGGACAAAAAATATGGACTTTTTCACTAGATTTCACTTGTAAGCATTGCTTGATTTGTGTATATTTCTTCCTGATTCACAAGGCAATTTTTTTCACTGGAGAAACCAATATTATTGATACAGGCATTGTTGACAGAAACAATGATTTGAATTAAAAATTACAAACGCACTTTTTTCTTCACAAGATGTTGAGTCATTATGTGTGGATGAATTGTGATGTTTTTTATAAGCCATTTGGGATGTCATTCTGATGGCACCCATTCACTACAGAGGATCCAGTAATGAGCAAAAAAAATTTTATGATGAATTTTTCTAAATCGGCTCCTACCCTGCACTCATTTACATCTTGGATGGCCTGAGGTTATGTTTTTCAGCTAATTTATTTATTTGTTTATTTACTTATTTCTTTAATATTAAGAGGTAGAGGTTTATTCACACAGTGTTCGAATTGTGTCTAAGTATTTTTTCTAAGTTAAAAGCATATTTTAATCAGTGAATTGTGTGCCAACACTATAAGCAATGAAGATTTACATATCTGTTCTAGGGGTGTTTCTATATTTTCTGGGATTTTATCAATATTAATTATTAAACCACATTTTTATAGGGTTGTGCTGCAAGGTTGCAGTGGACAGCTGACTCCTAATGTTTTTGATATTTAGCATGGTTAGTTCACAGCAGATATAAATTTATATTTTTTTATCAAGTTTAAAGTGATTTCTAGCCTTAATGGGCATTTTTACTTTAGAAAAGTCTTTTTTGTTGCATCTAAAGTGTCATTCAGATATATTTACATGTATTGCAAGACATTAATGCATTTAACCTGCAGTTAGAAATATTTTGATCTTTGAATCCTAATACCCCAAATACTCTGAATATTTGAAATTATATCAAAATATATATTTTAAATGTAAAATTATAAACCACCAGTAGGTGGCAGGACGTGGTTGTCATGTAGTGAGTCATTGCGATTGAACCGAATCATTTAAAGTTTGATTCATTCAGAAACAATAAACTGCCATGTTGCTCAGAGACGCGAAACGGTGCTGTAGCTGTGTTCGGGACCTTTTCCTGTTGTTGTTGGCGAAATAGTGCAACGTGAAAGAAACGTAAGTCTATTAATAACTTCTTGTTTATTGAACATTGTATAAAAATCAATACGATAAATGAATCTTACTTTTATCGTACGTAGCCTACGCCTGCACACTTGTTGATTATGATGATTGTGGGAATCGGCAAATTTTAGTCTAAACAAAATGCGTCGATGTCTAACATAACCGATATGATTTGTTTCACACAGTGTAAACAGTTAGTTGATTATAAACGGTTTCAGATTTCTAATTCATACAGCGAAATGACCCGGGAGGTCAAAGCCCCACTTGAATATTTGCTAATACTGTAGTTTTCTCATTTAAGGCTTTAGTGGCATAAAAGCTTTCCAGTCCTCTGAGGAAAGAGAGAGAAAGAGAGAGAGAGCAAAGTACTTTTCCACCACCATTTGTACTGAGTGAAGTTTCTTTGGAGTCTCCTTGAGACAAGTGACCAGAACGGTCCAAAGTGAAGGCCTTATCAGTCACCCACACAATGGTGCCACCCCATGAATTATATTGGTGGGGGGAGGAGGAAGCCACAGAGGGGCCTTGCGCAAACCGGCCGCATTGTGGACCATCTGGGTGACAATAAACACCTCCCCGTTCGCTTTGCTCCATCATTCAAGGCCAAGATAGCAGATCTGGACCTAAACTATAGCTCACTATCAGTACTATCACTGCCTGACCTGGCAAAGAGATGGAGGTGAGGCTCAAGGATATCTCTCACTGGAGGGGCAGGGGAGGCGGCGGTGTTAAGAAAGTGATTATAGCCATTCTGTTGAAGATGGAGGTGTTTTTGTGTGGAACAGAGGATGTGGCTGAAACCGATAAAAAGAAAATAGGAGCAAGACGCTCATATTCTGAAAAGCTTAAACTTTTAGATACTACTGAGTTGAAAAGGTTTTTGGATGCTATTATGCAAATATTCATCTTATTGCTCATTAGAAATTCGTATGTCCTCTTGTGTCACATATTTTGAGACCACTATGTTTTGTTTTTGGAGTGCCTAAATAATATTTGTTGTTCCTAATTTATAAAATTGGACTTTATTTGATCTGTGTTCATGTTTAACCCTCATGACTGGTGCTTTTTAGTATATAATGTAGATATTTAATATATAATTCACATACAGGCCATCAAATAAATACGATTAGGAGTTCTTTGATTTTACTGCATCCTTAAGTATGGTCATGCCTGTTTTGACAGAAAACTGCTGAAAATGAAGAGTGGAGGGTGAAGGACAGCTTAAAAACATTAAAGGTAAGGAGGTTAAATTTTACAATTTGCCGTTTGATTGGTTCAGATCAATCGCAGATTTACAGTGATGAAGTGCAAGGGCCACGTGTCTAAGGAGCTTGAGCAAGTGAGAGAAAACGAGAGAAGGGGCAGGTCGATGGAGCCATGTCTGCATGGATGTATTGTTTTCTTTTTGCCACAAGCTGACAGCATCACTTAATCCAGAGATGACATGTCGATGCGCACTGATCATGTTCAATGAAGATCAACAATTAAGACCCCCATGATGAAAGGCAAGATCAATCAAAGTGATAGTTTGCTGCCAATTCAAAAAAATGAATTATGAAGACTGCGATGGCATACAAAATGCTTAGCAGCATGTACAGTAAGCAGACGGGACACAGAATATGTATTTGTTTGTTTGTTTTCTTTAAAAACAGGTGTAACATTCAAGATGCTAAATTAACTCACCAAGCACCAAAGAAAAAGGTCTTTCTGTATACACAGTTTATTTATTTATTTGAATTTATCACACTGACTGTATTCAAAGATTCATCCAACTAATCAAGCAAAGGCTTTTACAGCGTTACAGTTCTTTTTCAAATTAATGTTGTCTTTTGAATATTCAATACATCAGTAACTGTTAGAAAAAAGTATACATCCCCAACAAAATAAAAAATAGCGCACAAAAACAGCAAAACTGTTCAACAGTGATAATAATACATCTTTTCTTTAGCAAATTGGCATATTATTAAGATTTCTGAAGGATCAAGTGAGTAATGGATCCTTGAACAAATTAAAATATATGCAAATAGAAAACTGTTGTTTGCAATTATATTATTTTTTTCGTTTTTGTTGCATTTCTGATCACTTAAATAATACTTAATTTATAGCAGATAAATTTATATTTATAGGAAACCTACAGTATCTCATATATAAAGCTGTAGGTTGAAACAAAAATGCTAATAATAAAACTAATAATTTCAAAATAACAGTTTAATTGCAGATATGTTTTATTATTATTTTTATTATTATTATTTTTCTTTAAACTGTTCACCTATTAAATTCAGCTCTTATTTAGGACCCTGGGTATATCGTAAGAGATCATGCTAAAATCTAATGGCTCTCTCTCAATATATGAGCGTCAGCAATAAATCAAGACATGTGGAGGTATATTTTTAAACATATATTCATTCAGACACCTATGATTTAAAAAAAATAAATAAATAAAAAAAATACTTAACGCTTTCTGCCTTTTCAAATGTACAGGCCTTAGTAATCCAGTTTGGTTATACTGATACAATAGCAATAATAACATAACCAGCAAATCCAGTTTAGTTTAATGGCGTTTCCACTGAAACACCCAGTGCCGAGGGCACAAAAGCTTGAAATGAATCCACTAAACATACATACACCGCATATGTATTTTTCACAGTTCTCATCGTCTCTTGTTTTGACTGTGTGTCCTTAAGATTTATTCAAACGGTTGACTGTAGCTCCTAGACTCTCCATTCATATCCTCTTTCATTTAAAGCAGAGACCCAGAGAGGAGTTCTGTATGAGTAATCTAAATGGCTTGTGTCACTAGAGCCTGAATGCAATATCAGGTCTGTTATTATAGAAGTGGCCCTCAGGAGGGAGTGAACTGGACCAGTCTGCATTAGAAGCATTACTGTTGCTCCTCATTCAGCTCTGACTGTGGAAGTTGTCGAGCCCTGCTGACAATTGAATTGTTTTGGGCCTGTAAATGAGAGTAAACTCTATTAGTAAAGGTTTTATGGGGCTAAATTCACCTGTCTACTCTCTAAGTCGCTGTTGCTGTGGTTTATTTTAGTAGTATCGCTGGTACCCAAGGCACTACATGCTGTACGTGATGCCTTTGTCAGGCTTTTTAAGTGTTTGTGTGTGCGTTTTGGGGGAGGGGGGGCTTTGTTACTTGCTGAAAACAAACAAATAAATAAACCAGGAGAGAGCGATTCCTGGGTTCTTGTGTACATTTTTTTTTTTTATCAGTAGGGTCCAAAATTAATACTCCCCAAGAGCTGAATGTGAGTAACAATTGACTTTGGCGAGTAAATAAAACTGGCCAGTTGGCCGGTAACTTTATTAACTCTTACCGCAGTGGAAATTTTATCATCTGAGGTTTATCTAGGATGCCAGAGGCGTTTTTCTCCAGAATGCCATAATCTTCCACTTCCCTCCATAAGCAGAATATTCCTTGCATTAAATGGCCAAAATGAAAATATGAAAGAAAAAGTCAAGATGCATCAGGTTTTTTGCAGCTGCTGCGAAAAACTTACCTGCACTGTTGGTCAAAAACAAGGCTAAAACTGTTGAATAATAAAGAAAAATAATAATAATAATTGCATTGAGTATTTATGGTGTTAATTTCATCTTGCCGTAATAAATAAATAAGTGTTTTTTGGGAGGTTTTTTGTAAGTAGCTGCATGAATTGTGGACTCCCTGGCATGTTTGTGAGCACGAGCATGCTGATTTGAGTTAAGTTGTTAATGCACCGTTGATGACGGCTGACAGGAAAACTAAATGAAGCAAACTAAAGATGCCAGTGTTGACCAAAAGACAAGAAGTAATACAGAAAATGAAAGCAAATTTAAAGCAAGGGACGGCTAGGAAATGGCAAGAAATGTGAAGCAAAAACAGTGGCGTTTAATTCGGTACCCTGAGGGCGCTCATGTTGTGTGACAGGGGTTCACATGTAATCACTGTAAATGCTGAAGTGTTAGCTACACCCCACTGTTCCTCCACCGTGCCACCCTCACACCTCCCCTGCTCAGCCTCATTACCCCCCCCCTCCCCTCCCCACACACACAGC